>BRDA01002218.1:40610-61869 GCA_036984385.1 Crenuchus spilurus
TGCTACAAGCAACCAGAGACAGATGGCATTGGAGAGAAGTGACTCGTCTGTGCAGCCTACCATCGCAAAGCGATGATGGCGTGTGACATGACATGTGATATGACAAAACATTATTCTAACAACAGGTAAACTTCTATTTGTGATGCTAGTTTTAGCTTAACTGCCTGGATGTAAACTCCATGCTATAACACAATTTATGTCTTTGTCACTCTTACACCAGAAACTTGACTTTGCGCACCCAGATTTGGTCTCCAAGCTTGTCAGTGAAGCAGTTTGAATGAATTCAGTAATTGCAGCAGTGTTTGGAGTTATTCTCTGAGCTTAGTTAGCAGTAGCAAGATAAACAGCTACGTCCTTCTCTGATCAGGAGGTGTACTGCTAGCAGGATCCACACACCACAAAATAATTCAATTCCAAACCCTTTCAGACTCTGCTGACAAGTGAAGAGGGTGAAGTTAATTGACTTGGGCTTTAGTGACTCTAAGGCAGACTTTAACTTGTGCTGTGAGGCCTTTAATACTTTGTGTGTTGGTTCAAGACCTTTATTTCTTGCCGAAAGGGAACCAGGTGTCGTGTACTCCTGTTCTCTAAAAGAGGACCTGCATCAGTGCCTGCAGCTGCTCTAGAATTTTCTCAGACATTTGCTTCATCCCTAAAGCCACCCCAGTTTGTTATTTGGGGAAACAGGATGTATGTGCAGAGTTTGTGGCACTGATCATACATCTCTGGTATGGCATGACTGGTGAAATGAACTGGTACCGTTTACCCATCTTCTTCTTTAAGAAGTACACAAAGCCTTCTCTGCTGATGACTGTAAACAGCACCATGTCTCGTAGTAGGTGATAACAGTTATTTCTTTATTACACTGGTAGCCCAAGTCTATAGATCCATTGTATGATACACCATTGTTTAACACACTGATAGAGCTGACCCTAACAACAATAACTCCCATTTAATCTGTAGTCTGTTTACTGATTAATCTAAATCATGAATGTTCCTCCAAAAATCTGATTGACCATTTCTTTATATTCCTTTTTTTTTGTGTTTTTTTTTTTTTTTTTTTTTTTATTATTTAAAATTTTTTGCCAATTTTTATCCCCTTCCCAATGAAGTAGTAGCAAATTAACCCATCCCCTCCTATCACTTTTGCAATGTCCCTGACTCTAGGAGTCTCCTCCGTTGCGTGTGATGTAGGGCTGCCACAAACAATAATTTTTATAGTCGACTAATCACCAATTATTTTTTAAGTTTAGTCGACTAATCGGATCATACGTTAATTGAATATAAAACATACAGCTTATCGCACTAGAATGCAGCTGCTATTATATAACTGTCATTAGATTTCAGCTATATGCCAACTAAAAATAAAAACGATTAAGATCATAGTTCATTAAACCTTTAATGAAATATGCAGCTTGTTGCAACAAACAATTATTTAACTGTTTAGCATAAAGTGTAAACATAGCACTGAAACATAACGTTAGAAACGTTAGCATTAGCATTCCTATTCAAACACATGACTGTTATAACGTTACAGAAAACACATGAACGTGTGCTAAGGCTAATGAATCAAATTGTCATCGCTAATATTAACTTTTACAGCTATAAATATGAGTAAGCAGCAAGTTAACTCGCTCTGTTTAGCAGCTAACTAGCAATTTAGCTTACCGAGATAACGGTCCCTCTTCATCATTGTCACAATCAGCCACAGCATGCTTCCTTTTCAGGTGCTCGTGCATCGCAGTTGTGGTGCCGTAGAAGGCAAGTTCTGCCTTGCAGATATTGCATTGCACATTTCTTAAAATGATCCCACACTTTTGAGCTCCGTTGCCGGCAAGCCATGATGAGCCTGTCTGTATAACGTCCTGTGACGTCATCCACGGCCTACCCCGGTTACCACTACTGCGCATGTGCGTCAAGGACAGAAAGGCAGATGCAGCAGTTTGGAGAGAAAAAGAAAGTAAAAAACAAATGACGCATCGACTATTAAATTAGTTGTCGACTATTTTAATAGTTGTCATAATTGTGACTAGTCGACTAATCATGGCAGCCCTAGTGTGATGCCAGCCAATGCTTCTTTTTGAACTACCGCTGATACACTGTCACTGGGAAACCTAACGTGCTTGGAGGAAAGCGCAGGATTCCCAGCACTGAATGGACCAATCAGTAGATGCCTGAACCAGCAGACATTGCAATGTGAAAGTGATAGGGAGAAAGAGCTCCATCTACCTGCCCAGAGAGAGCACGGCCAATTTTTGCTCTCTTGGGCCCCGGCTGTTGATGGCAAGCAGAATGATTGGGATTTGAACTCGCAATTCTATGGTCATAGTGTCAGCGTCTTAGCCTGCTGAGCCACTCAGGGCCACGCTATATTCTTTATGTTAGCAGGCAGAGACATTGATGGTTTTATTAACATATTTAGCTGCTACAATTATAGATTGTAAAAGCTCTCTTTATTAGTGGTAATTCATTAATAGTCTACATCATGGTTTTGCATTTTCAGGGATTGATGAAAAAGCATTTATTTGAATTGAATGATTTTCCAAAAATTTTCATAAGTGCTGGTTCATGTTTAGGGTTTGTCATCAGTTACACTGACCAGTTGCAGCAGCCCAGGTGGAGCTGCATCATGATGAGAAGTAGATCTAATTGTCGTGTTGTTTTTAGTGATGAACCGCTTCCACATTTTTTCAGTTACAATCCAATTCCAATATACAACTGTGCAGATACTGATACAAATTCAGATGCAAGAGCTTTTTTAGTTTATTATTATTATTGGTACTATGTTTAAGGTTACATAATGAGGCTGAAATAGACCACACAGCACTTAGAAGAGTAAAAAATAGTTTGTACAGTTTGGGTATAGCAGTTTCTGGAAGGCAGATTTTACCTGGGCTCTAAGCGCTCCAGCAGTCTGCGAAATCTTGACATTTTCATCAAGTTGGTTGGTCGTCGAGTATGAAAGTTGAGCAACTTCTCTGATTTCTTTAGCCTTTGGGCAGTCTGCTGGGAATTTAGCACTTTTCTGAAATACCTTCAGTGAGTCTTCTGCCTTGTGGTGTCCTGTCTGTTAGCACAAACTCCTGGTATTCTTTGTCGTGAATCCTCTGCAGGTGTTTGATTAAATTGGTTGTTATTATACGTGGCTGGTGTAGTTCCACCCCTCGGCACGCTGGCTTTACAAACATTACATGTAGACGTTTCCAAACTGAAAAATCACACAATCAACATTTTCTGTAGCCAGCAGCTAAAGTTTCTTCACTTGGAACAAACTGAAGCTGCTGGAGGTTCAGAGTAAACTGTGGAACTGGAATCCGGATCAGTGCTGCATTTCATGTTAAGGTTTATGGTCCAGCGCAGGCTGTGAACTGGAGTATGGATCGGTAAGTCGATTGGCTGAATAGTGCATGTCACTATGCTTTTTACTGTAGTGTTTGCTTTCTAAAATGTCCTGCATGGTCATGAAGTAAATGCAGGCTCAGATGAATGTTTTAATGTGTGAATGAAAGAGGGCCAACCTCTAACTATTTATCTGTGTTTGGTCTGTGTTCCACCTCACCTTTTTTAGAAGATAAGATTGAATCTGCTAGTGTTTGTCCTGGACATATAAAGATCACTTTAGCTTTAATAGGATCTTGCTGGTATAGGTTATGAGGGCATTTATGGTACGGAAGTTTCACTGCACAGAAATTAAGACCTTTGTCTTCATTCAAATGTAGTGTTATTATATGTACACATGTTTGAATGGAGGTTATATATTCATGCATAACGAGAAAGCACATTAAGGTTTAGGCTTAAGCTTGAAAGGTGTTTGTGTGTGTGTGTGTGTGTGTGTGTGTGTGTGTGTGTGTGTGTGTGTTGTGGGGGGTGGCATGGCTGCAGAGCTGCAGCCCTCACTGCTGCAGTTAGTTCTGCAGGTGTAGGACCCGCAGCAGATGGATTAGTGTATAGGACAGTAGATATGGGCTGATTGTAAGCACTGGTTTAGGGTGTGTGTGTGGAAGGGAGGGAGTGGTGTGTGTGTGCATGTTGCAGTAGTGCACTGCGTAGTGCTGTCAGAGTCAAAGATAGGCGGTAGCGCACTCTTGCACTCATATGCACTCTTCATTCTCAACTGACCTGTTTTTTGTTCAGGGGATTTTTCAGGCTACGTTTTGCTGTGTGTGTGTGTGTGTGTGTGTTTGTGGAAGACAGGATAGGATCAGTATGGTTTCCATCTGAGTTTATCTCATCTCTGCATCTCTTTCCTGGGGACGTGTGTGGACTTTCTGTCTGTCATTCTAATGAGGGATCAGCATCACACTGGAGGAAAAACTGGAGAAAACTGGAGCTTCCTGTGCTACTGCTAACCTTCCCTGGGCTCTCTCGATGGATTTACTGAAAGGAGATTCAGTGTATTGATCATATGGAGAGCATGCAGAGGTTTGAATAATTTCCTTCACTCAATGCTTCTAACGTGTGAGTAGACTAGTGCATTTATGAAGGGGAGAAGTGATATGCTGTTTACTTTGCCTGTCAAAACACATGGGGTTTTGCACAGTGTCCCATTTTTTCCAGCTATAATACGTATTATTTGAGCCACACTGAATGGGATCACTTGTGCTTTTGTCATGACACGAGTAACACCTCCCTTGAGAGCATGTGCAGTGTGGCATTTGTGTATGGAGCTTCAGCTTTGTAGAGGAATCTTTGTTTGGTGATGCTGTCAAAGCAGATGCTGATTTAATCTCTGAAACTTGGATCCGTCCTGTAAAGCACCTAAAATAAGTTTGTTTGAAGCCTTGCAACTAGCTGCCCATGCATAGCTTTTTGACTGTCTTGGCTCTTTTTTGCCATGTTGGATTTAAAGTGTGCTGGACTGTGACCAAGGCTGGCTTCTTCTGCCAGATGCTCATTTTTGTGTCAGGCTATAGGTGGGAAATGACAAAAGAATTACAATGTTTTTGTTTAGTTTTTATATATATATATATATATATATATATATATATATATATATATATATATATATATATATATAGATAAGGTAGAACCGGCTAATTGCCCTAATTTATTATTATTATTATTTATTCCTTACTTTTAATTACTTGTATAATTATTTTAACTCGCAGTAAGGACAAAACCTTAAACAGCAATGTCATTAGGGAGCCTCCGTTAAACCTCTTTTTAATTAAATTTGCATTAGTGAGTACTGACTATTAACATAGTATACTCTGTAGTGCTGCGCAATAAAACAATTTAGATTCTTTTCACGATAATTTTCCCCTCAATGACGGGACAATAAAATCTCTGTGTGCTCATCTGTTTGTGTGAGAAGGAGAAGGAGGGGGTCTTGCTGTGTGTGATTGTGTGTCAGCCTGAGTGCTAGCATTAGCCTGTTAGCTTGGCTCTCTAGCCTGTTGTTATTTTGGAGTGGCTGCAGCCGACAGCAATCACTGTAAGTTTCAACAATAAAGCGACGACAGTAAACGTTTTTCTCGTCCATCCTTTCAACACGTCCAGCCGGATGTTACAATATTATGTTCTGGCAATAAACATTTTAATATTTTAAATAGTTTCATGTATTTATTCTGTTTTTAGAAAGATATTGCTTAAAACTATGACAGTGTTAGAAAATGTAATATTGTGATAATTATCGGGATTGATCAATATAAAAAAATGTATCGTGATTATATAGCCCAGTGCTAATGCTCAGAAAAGTAAATAGTGATGTAATTCCTCATAACAATATTACCCACCTGTAGGCTCAGACCAGCATATTTGCATGTTTATCCAAGCCTTATAACAAAATCCCTTACTTTAGCAGCATGTTTTCTTTTAAAATTCCTCGCAAACAGGAAAACTCCTTCCTGCAGTGAATCCCAGCTTGTATACACTTCCTGTCCCACACAATCAGTAGCCTACAGACACAGTGACACAGCTTTTAACAGCTGCAAGCACTGAAACAGTCAGATCTACCAGCCCATCCATTATTCCCTCAGGGCACTGTCTGATAGCCTGCCTGCGGGACTGTGTGGTGTTGACTGCTTGAAGTATTTGTGAATCTGCAGCCACTAATATTCTTCATTGGAACTCAAGCAAAAGAATCAGTTTTCTATGTTTGGTGTTCAAAATGACTTGGCTTGGATCTAGGTAGCACAGTCAGTGTTTGTTCCAGTGTAAGGATGTTGAGTCATTTCCTGCTCTCTGAAACAATGGGAAGGGTCAACACTTGGTATCTTGCGCCTTGAGTGAAACCTGCCACTGACCAGTGGATCAAAGACTTCTGGGGCTTTTCAGCTAACATAAAATGAAGTATTCACTTTTTACGGACCTCCTTGAGCCCTTTTGACAGTTGTATAGTATCGCCCTGTAGAGAAGTGTGGGTGTTGGTGGCTAGCTGACATTAGTCTCATTAATAATTGAGTGGCAGTGCAGGTAGAATAGCTGCATTCAGCTGCCTTCTGTTCCCCTTAACTCTTTAACTCGGTCTTTTCCAGCTGTTGTTTACACTTATGCATGCGCACATACTTACATGTCTTTGTATTGCAAAGTATTTTATGTGAGAACGTAATATATAGTAGCTAGTGCAGAGGAAACAGCATAGCAGGCAGTCTTTTCTCTCTTGCTCTCATTCTCTCTTGTGGGGTGTGTGTGTGTGTGTGGATACAGGAGCATGGGAGAATGAGTTCCTCTTATGAGGGTTGTATTTACACAGCTGAACAGCTATTACCCCCACCATCCTTGATTAAGAGTTAAGAGAAAAAAAGTCATCCTGTGCTTGTAAATCAGCTTACACAGCCAATTTATTCATCAGGGAATGGAAGTGGCCTGCTTGTGCAACTAACATTCAGCTGAAATGCTAATGACCACTAGATACACCTGCATCAGTAGCGCACGGTGCACTTCTCCAGAAAGTCTGTGTGTTGTCAGAAACGGTGGAAAGCTGTATTGGTTTTTCAGTTCTCAGCTCAAAAGGGAAAAACAAGATATGTTAGGGCTGTGCACTGAACTACCAGACAAATCCCTATGAAATTCTTAATATGAGCAAGCTATAATGATACAAAACAGTGAAGTAAATTAAGTTTTTATTACATGTCAGGTGACATTTATGATGCTCTCAAAATTAACCATTCTGATCATTTGATATTCTGGATTTTTTTATTTTTATGAGCTATAAATGTCACTTTATAAGTAATACTTGTAATCTTTTTGAATTAACAATTTCCACACTGTTCCAGTTTTTTTTTTTTTTTTTAGATGCACTGGTATACAGTACCAGTCAAAGGTTTGGACACACCTTCTCATTAAATTTTTTATTTAATTTTTTTTCTAAATTATAAATAAATACTGAAGTCATCCAGACTATGAAGGTGCATATAAGATAAGGAATCATGTAGTAAACTTAAAAATGTTAAACAAAATATATTTTAGATTTTAGATCCTTCAAAGTAAACACACAGCTGATGTCTCAAACACATTAAGAGGCAAGAAATGCAAGTCATGAACTCTTGACAAGGCACAGCTGTTAACTGAAAACCATTCCAGGTGACTACCTCATAAAGCTGACTGAGAAAATGCCAATAAAGCTGTCATCTAAGCAAGAGGTGCCTACTTTAAAGAATATAAAATATAAAACATGTTCTGGTTTGTTTAACACTTGTTTGTTTACTAAATAATTTCATATGTATTTCTTCGTAGTTTAAATGACTTTGGTATTAATCTACAGTGCAGAACATTTTTAAATCATGACAAAACACTGAATGTCCAGAAGGTGTGTCCAAACTTTTGACTAACTTTTATTTTATACTAATTTTAACTTTAACTAACTTTTGACAAACATCAGTCATGGCAGAGTAACAT
Source organism: Crenuchus spilurus (assembly GCA_036984385.1). Taxonomy (NCBI): domain Eukaryota; kingdom Metazoa; phylum Chordata; class Actinopteri; order Characiformes; family Crenuchidae; genus Crenuchus; species Crenuchus spilurus. The sequence continues at coordinate 48,450 of BRDA01002218.1, forward strand.
CAGACCATCAGACCGCAATTGTTGATTAGCTAGACTGAAGGAGATGCACCACACACAGGATTAGTGGTCACACTGTCTGTGCTAAAGGATTGTAGGAAACTAGTAAGCTGCTGCGTTGCTAAACAGAGTGCTATTGTTACGAGATGGCTCTCTAGACCTCACTCTTTCATCAACCTGGACTAACATCAGTACAGACTGCAGAGCTGAGTACTGTAGTGAGATGAGAGGTTACTGAAAAATCCCAGACTCATTCGGGTAGAGCTCCTGTTAGCATGTATTCTACTGTTGCATATGTTATCTAACTTGTTTGTTGCACAGCAGTGAAACTAATACCTTAGGAAGAATTGGTATATCTCACTATTTTTGCTTCCCTTTGAAATATGAGCATTACAAATGCATTTTTAGCACTACAGCACTATCAGTCCATATGACTTGCTTGCTTGTAGTGGAGTGCATGTAAAGCTAATACGCTAGCAAATGCATGTCAGAAATTGCTAAGATAGTATCACTATTCTTTATTGCCGATAGCACTTTAAAGCAACAGTATCTACCTGATAATGCAGTATTGCTGCAACAGTAATGCTAGTACATTTGACGACTAATGATTTAACGTCACTCTTGGAATTTTGTAATTTCTCAGTTGATTATAACAATATTCAGTTAATATAAATTGACTTCACATAAACAGTGATTAAAAGTATTTTAACACTAGACTGAATTGCCAGACTGAATGCGTATGTATTGTTGATTCATAGCCTTGTTTCCTAATGCATCATAATGGAATATTTGTCAAATCAGGGTTGTAGACCTCTGATGGTGACCCAGCATTTCAGCCCACCTCTCCACAGAAGTTCTGGAGCCAGCTTCTAACAGAGAGGTTCTTTAGAGGTAGATCAAGGCTCTGGCTCAGAGCAGGACTCCCCACGCCTGGCCTTTGTTCCCCTGCACAGCTCTGTTCTTGGCTCAGGCTTTGGCCAAGGCCTGAACAAAAAGTGAATATATAAATATACCCCGCCGTCCGTCCGGCCACATAAAGAGCCTTATTGTTCAGGACCGCTTGCAGGGACTTATTAGATAATCACTGCTTTTCCAGAGGCTTTGTTTTTTCATTTGTTTTACTTCGAAAAGTGAGACTTTGTTTTTGATTTTTGTTCCTTCAAGGCGTTTGGGTTGGCTTCTGGAAATGGGGGAGTGTGTGTAAATAGGGGAGAGAGTGTAGACACACTATGGATGTGTGGGGATGTAGTTACAGAGCAGAGAAAGCTATGTAGAGCCAAAGGGTGGATAAACAATGGTGTTGTGTGTTCGTCCAGGAAAATTCGGAACACTACAGCTTTGCTCTAAAGGACACACCCACAACATCTGCCTTGATGTTGTAATTTAGTGTTAGTGAAAAGATAAAAAATCTAAGATCTATGACTCAATGCTTTTGTTTTTATTAGGGCTTGACTGATGTACTTTTCACAATACAACGGCTGATATATTAATATTCCATAAAGTCATCAATATTGATGACAGTCCCACTAATAACTGATTTTCATAAGTGCCTTTGTATTGTAGTGTACAGACACGGCTTAATCAGGAAAATTAGTTAATTGCTGGGTTTTTAAAGCCGTTCTTATCACAGATCCTGCTGAGCGGTCACTCGCCAGTTGCTAAGCATTATTACAGTCGTACAGGCTGAAGTTTATTGTAGTAAAGTGTTAAAATAATTGAATACACAGTTAAATAAAAATAGCTAAAATTGTGTCCAGTGCATTCAAACCTGGCAAAGTGAGTGATGATTTAACAAAATGTTTATCTGAACTGAAAGGGAAAAAAAAATTGCAGAAACCCAAGAGATAAATATTATTTAAGGATTGGTGGGCTTCTTTTGCTTGAACAAATTTAGCAATTTGCAGTTCGTAACTGTCTTTGAAGTTGTTGAAGCTGTTTCCGCTGCCATTTTTAAACTACTAGGCTTCGGAATAGCATATCATGTAGCAGATTTTCACCCACTGTATGGTCACAAGCTGTCACCAGCAAGCTAACTGATACCCACTGAATTAGCTTATCTTCCATCCAATTGATTGCATGACTCCATATCAGAAGGTAAAAAATGGTTTTGATTCATCCTAACTTTGTAGTAAAAAGGGACAAAAGTCAAATCGCTACAGTAGTATGATGATAAGATCTGTGTTTGATTCTACTGATTGATTCTTTCTGAATGTTCTCAGCCCTTTGATTAACAGAAACAGTATAAAATAGTGCTGTGCACCACTGTCGTCTCGGCCAAGTGTGTTTAATCTGGCCTCTGCAGTGGGCCGATTAATTAAAGGATAATCTCATCAGTGCGACGGAGCTGCTTAGCTGGTCTGAAGTAAACAATTTGTGGAGATTCCCTCCTGTCTTCCTGCTGCCTGAGTCTACATCCTGTTCCATGCAGACACTCTAGCACTAACATGCAGATATATTCACTATTATATATCACTTTATATTTAAAGGGCATTTAAAAAAAAGCTAATCTGCTACCCGGATTTTTTAATAAATTCTAACTAAATTGCATGACAATTACTTTTAAATTAAGATTCAGTGATTATGGTGGTCCTTTTTTTTTCCTTTTTTATAATGTTCATTGGCTTCACTTTACCAATTAAACCCAACAGCTATTTCTGGTAACAGCTCTTTTAAGCATTTAAGTTAAATAATGTTACTAAGACCAGTGTGGTTATGCACATGATCTAACCCCTGTAGCGGAGTTGATGGATAGCAAGTTTATTTGGTTCATGTGGTTAAACCGTTTTTTCTAAATAAAGAGCTATAACGAGAGGAGACATTTGAGAGTCTGATGTGAAATAGAGCCATATCTGCAGTAGTCTTGCACCCTAGTCTACAGTAGTAATAGTAGTAGCTGTATGGGGCTATTGAAGGAATGATTCACCCAGAAATCATGTTTCCAGATTGCAGATTTGTTGTTGGTCTGTCAAAGCATGTTTGGGGTCCAGTCGTTATGTTCTCAAAAAAGTCAATCAGGCCACACCCAGATCTGTATCTTACATATCAACATGTCTTTGAGACCTTAATTAAGATCTGGATATGTCAAATCAAATCAAAATGTATTTATGTAGCACTTTTTACAACGGACGTTGTCACAAAGCAGCTTTACATAATTAGTATCAGACAATTTGAATCTAAGCCCGATGTGAGCAAGCCGAAGGCAACAGTGGCAAGGAAAAATGTGTTTTGTTTTTTACATTTTTGTTTTGAAGTCAGTAAAAGCGACACTCACACTTAATCCGGAAACCTTAATATGTTCTTATTACCAAATTTGACAGCTTCTTTTTTGTCACGTAAAAGTTTCGGAATTAGAAATGAAATAAATTGTGTTTTATTAATGTCAAATTGCGGCACAAAGAGAAAAAAGTTTGAGAAGAGGAGAAATGTGAATGATTCTGTCTTTGATTGTAATGCCTTTGTGTAGTTGTCCTACTATTGGGAGCTGAAAATATAGATTATACTAAAGACAAAAGGTAACAACTTTAGAATGTAATAATAGCAGTAAAACATACAAATGCTTCAAAAAGGAATATATAACATAATATAATATAATCGTACACCTTCTGGACATTCAGTGTTTTTTCATAATTTAAAAATGTTCAGCATTGTAGATTAATACTAAAGTCATACAAACTATGAAGAAATACTTCAAACCAGAACATGTTTTATATTTTTTATTCTTCAACGTAGGCACCTCTTAGATGACAGCTTTTTTGGCATTTTCTCAGTCAGCTTTATGAGGTAGTCACCTGGAATGGCTTTCAGTTAACAGCTGTGCCTTGTCAAGAGTTCATGACTTGCATTTCTTGCCTCTTAAAGTATTTGAGACTACTGTGCCTACATTTAAGAATCTAAAACATATATTTTGGTTTGTTTAACACTTAAGTTTACTACATGATTCCTTATGTGTTCCTTCATAGTCTGGATGACTTCAGTATTCATTTACAATGTAGGGGAAAAAATAAAAGCATTGAATGAGAAGGTGTGTTATTTGACTGGTACTCTGTAATAGAAAGGAAAATGAATAACAACAGAAGATTAAAAGAGATACAGAGAGAGTAGAATGTAGTAGCAACTTATAGCTCATTAAACATGTAGATATTTTAGGGTCACAGTTACTATTCTAAACTAAATGAAAAGCAAAATTGGACTTCAGATGTGTCTTGGTTGATATCTTATGTACATTGAAAAACATGTAAATGTTACATCGTTTGAAATGAAAATGTAACTAGATGAATTTTGCCAACCACCACTTGACACTGATTAGGAAAAGAAAGCCAAGTGATGGCACAGATGATGCACAGATATAGCTTTGGTATCTCTATGTGGTGTAGAAGAGAGCAGCAGTTATAAGAAACTTTCAAAACAAGCAGTTATAAGCATCAGTAGTGATGGGCTACCGGCAAAGCTCAGAATGACTGTAGAAAGAGTTAAAGACTGAAGCTTTCAGTAAGAGTGGAGAAGTGTAGGAGTGTGTGTTGTGGAAACATCTGTACTCCACAGTTGAAACGGAAGGTATGTGCAAGGTACGTGTTGAGACACTGTGTCTCTGCCGGTTATAGATCAACACCTGGACAATGCCAGGAGGTCAAGAATGGGCATAGACTGTGCTGGCTAGAAGTGCCATCTTACAAACTGCATCAGAGGCACAGAGGTGTACTGCGTCATTGTGATTCTATGGAAATCTCAGCTGAGTACCTCAGGATGCACTCAGTCAGTGCAGTGCAGTAACGGTGGAGTGCAAGGTAAATTTTTCTATATTGATCAATCTACGCACTACTCTCTCCCCCAATCACAGCTTGTCTTAAACACAACAGTGCATTTTGGCGGCGCTGGTGAGGAGGAGCTAACAAGCAGCAGTGTTAGACTTCTGAACTCACTGTCAAGCTGCTTAGACGTGAAATGGAAAAGACCGTTAATGCTTATCAAATTCTATTGTCCCAGCTTATCGTCATCGAGGGAAAAATTATCGTGAAAAAAATTTAGATTGTTTTATCGTCCAGCACTACTTTGCAGGCTGTCTGGAGTCAAGTGGTAGTTTTGTGACCTCCTGGTATATTTTTGCCTCCTTCAGCTATAGCAGACACTGGTTTTGGTTCTGCAGCACTAAAAGTGTGACCAAGGAAATCTGTTTGCTTCGATGACTTTCTTGTTTTTGTTGACATGATTGTAGAGAAAAACCTAAGTGGTGGCCAGTTTCTGCTGATGTTCTTGAGTTTCTGGCTCAGAGGTGGTCTTATGACTCTCGTGTGTGTGTGTGTGTGTGTGTGTGTGTGTGTGTGTGTGAGTGAGAGACGGACAGAGTTACAATACTTTGTTAATTAAGGAACAATATGCAACAGTTACTTCAATAGTGTTCTAGCATCCACCACTCTGGCATTGGGTTTTCACAATACCAGAATTTTGATTTTGATACCATATGTTATCACAATACTCAAAACTAAATCAATACTCTGGATAAAATTAAAAACATTTATCATCATCTTTAATTTAATCTTTATTTGATAGAAAAACATACACATTGAACTTAACCAGCATGTCTTTTTATCCATGCAGAACTCAGTTGTCAAGGAAATGCAGGCAAACAATTATGCCACAATAGTGCAGCTAATATGTGAAAAGTATTGAAAGTTCAAATGTTGATGCTTTTGATAAATTGGTGCACCAATTTCATGGTCTTATGGACACATAAAGAGAAAGATTTTACGGCTTGGATCATTGGCTGATGTAGATGAGGTCTTCTTTGTTGTACTGCCGCACGGTGGCTTAGTGGTTAGCATGTTCACCTCTCAGCGCTGAGGTCTTGGGTTCGAGTCCGCATCTGAGCGGAGTTTCCATGTTCTCCCCGTGTCTGCGTGGGTTTCCTCCGGGGACTCCGGTTTCCTCCCACAGTCCAAAAACATGGAGATCAGGTGAATTGGCTACTCTAAAAAATTACCCTGGTGTGTATGTCTGTGTATGAATGTGTGTATGTATGTTTGCCCAGATATGGTTGGCACTCTGTCCTGGGTGATCCCCCTAGTGCTCGATGCAGTCCTCCAGGTGGACGGTCGCTTCCGGTTGAGAGTACGCTGTGCGCAATTGGCTGCCGCTTCTCGCCAGTGTGTGTAAATGGAGTGTGTTGATTGTAAAGCGTCCTTGGGTTTGAGAAAGGCGCTATATAAGTGTAACAATCATTCATTCATTCATACTGCCGTGAATCTTCTTAATATCTTGGCTGATGTTTTCCTTTACGTCATATCAGCATTTTGTTGTCAGTGTTTCTCTTGCTGTCCTGCCACAGCTGTATCCTCAGGTCATAGTGACGGTGCCTTTGTTGAGTCTGATGAAGGGAAGGTCGAGTAGTGGTTTTTTGCAGGTATCTTATCTGGGTTCTAACTATGAGTACTGTTTGTGTTTGGAGTGTGTTCATATAGATATACAGTATTGTAGTTGGCTTGGTAGATTGGTTGTTCCAGTAGAGTTCTGTTATTGCAGAGTCCAGTGAGTGGAACCAGTTTGTGGATGGTTAAATAGGAATGATGGTGAATAAGTATTTTCAGATGGTTTGTCATTAATGCAGTTCATTTTCTGCCAACCTGTGAAATGGGTAAATTCAACCACTGGTGGTTTCAGGTAAAGAGAAAATAACTCTTTGACAGAAGATATGATGATGCCTATGTACTTAATATTAACAGATACTCAACTAACTGAGCAGCTAAAACAGGGTTGCTAGCATTATCTGTTACAGTTACAAAACATCAGCAAAGCCCATTCTCACTTTGCATTTTGCAGATGATTTGCAATTTTTGTCCCTGTCTGATTTTTATGCCACTCTGGCACAGGTGATGGCAGCTGCCAGTTATGTTATAATAGCATAGAATTCTACTGCCTCGTCAGAGCAACTCTTTGTGTCATTAGTGACTCCACAATCATAGCATTTATGTGTCTGTACAGCTTGGGTGTGTCTTACTCACTGAAAATGCGTGGAGCAAGGGAATCACATACCTCAAACGAGCCTGTAACATGTAGATAAACAGCCTGATATTAAGAGCAACAAATTATTAGCAGGTATATTAACCATTGTACACCAAGTGTGTGTTAGAGTACATGAACATGCACTGTTTGTGGTAAAGCTTAGTAGTTCTTAAAGAAACGGTATCAAGTAAGCATTAGTTTCAGACTACACTTAAAGTATCACTACGTGTATCAGAAAGGTATCATATCATGTTTGTTGGTAACTGTATCATATCACTACACCATGTGTATGTGTAGTATTTGCCATGAATACTTGTGTTTGCCAAAAATGTACTAAGTGTAAATGAGAATAAGGGAATATGGAGCAGTGTATTTAGCTTTTTACAGCTCTGAAATGTTGAAACATTTACATTTTGCTCAAAATATTGCTCAGAATATCAATTTGTGAATGTTGTTTTGGTTTTTGTGGGCCGAGTATGTCCTATGAGGGAGGGAAAGAGATTACTGAGGTGCACAGAGGTGCAACTGCTTAATTTACTTGAATGTAGTGTTAACCTGGCCTTGAATCTATCTGTGTTATCTTCTCTGTATGTTGGGGAACTCTCAGTATTGCCTTATGGTCTCCGTCCTGGTCATGTGACCTCCAGTATGAGGAATTTTTCTCATGGCAAGGCCCCCTTGTACCATCCATCCAGCAGCCAACCTCCAACCTCTTCAGCACAGCAGAGGAATGCAGAGGGGGGAACGGCGAATCGTTTTGAACTGGGTCAGAGCCTCTTCTCACAATGGAGTTGGACTGTGAGAGTGGTAGAGAGGATGAGAGAGGGGCATTATGGGAAAGGGAAAGAGAGAAAAGTTGAATAAGGCCCCCCCTTAGTTGACTGCTTGTTATAATCAGGTCAGAGTTAACTGTGCGTTAATTTTAGGGACGCTTAGAGTTAAAAGGGATGGGTCAGCCCCATCCAGAAGAGGAGAAACAGACACTTTGTGTGGTTGTATATAAGGACTGCACAGTATATACTTTGTTAATTATTATTGCACTATTGTTCCTTCGCAGCAGTGATATAATACACTGCTTAATATGCAAATTAGTAATTGTTAATTGTTTTATTAGTTATTTATATTTTTACTTTAAGCTTCCTAACCAACCTGTGTGCGTCGGCCATGATGTTCTGATGTTTCACTGATTTTTGCTGAATTGTAATTTTCAATTTATAGCTAAATTTGTGTTGTGCAGTCACACAATAATTACAGAAATACAGTACTCTTTCCTTAGTCTATTTGCATATCCATTAATAAGAGTTTCTCTTCACATAGATAAAATGCATTTTGCTTTTGCTTAATTGGATTTTTGTTCATGGCATCATATCACTGTGGGGCCTGCAGATTATTGAGTACTAGTTGTTATTCATAAGGGGAAATGCTAGAAATTGACCAAAGAAGTGCCAGCAAAAATAATGACTCTAAAGTTGGCTTATTTTTTGAGTTTCCTGTTCCACCAGGTGCAGTAGTTCCATTGGATTGGTAATGAACTGGAAATTAACATTTTCAGAAAATTCTCTTACGAATAAGAAGCTAAATTTAAAAAGCCACCACTAGACCACTTTCAGAAAAAGCTTGTATGGCTCTATATATTTGTATGCTTTAATTTGTTTTCTTGAGTAAAAAGATGTCTAGAGAACATTGATAGTTGTATCTACCAATATCTATGGCCTCGATAACATGCAAGTCTTTTCAGTTCAGTTAGAAAATCGGTCCAATAACATCCAACAAGGATTACGTCCAATGTAACGTAACTTGATTTGTTATCTTTGATAACAAAAATCATGGTCTTCTGCTAACTCAGGACGCATTGCATAAAGTAAAGAAATTCTTTCCAAAGTTTTGAATTTTAGTCTGTTACATTAGTGTTCCCTGTGTAATAGTGACTTTATTTTTTAATTATTACATTTGAAAACATTGAGGTAACGGTAATAATGAATTAAGTGGCTCTCCTTATATTAGAGCCGTTGTCTTATCTTAACACCAAGACTGATTCGCACAGTAACACAGTGATCAACAAATATGATGAGTGTATCAGTCTTGCTTGCCCATGGAATGGTGAAATTGACACTAGAGTGAGCTCTAACATTGTTTTACAACATTCTTGCTGATGAGGCTGCCTGGAGATGTGCCTGTAAATGTCTTTTTTTTTTTTTTTTTTCCTGACCTCGTGAGCACAGCAGTTTTTCACAAATAACCATTCTAGTGCCATTTATCTAAAAATGGCAATAACTGGCCTGATTAATCAGCCCATACAGAGCTGTAAACTGAAAACAGTGTTTTTAATCCTGTAGTTCTGGCAGTATTAGTCTTTCATTTGCTTTAATAGCCTAATGTAAACTGGCAGAGTGCTGCAGGGATTCATCTCTTTCTCTTTTCCTCTCTCGGTATTACACACCAGAAGGAATCGGAAAGAATTTGTGGGCAAAATGCGCATAATATGTTTGCATTCAAAACAGAGGGATTCCGTATATGTAGAGCACACTTTGATTTTAGGCTTGATTTGGCTTCTACTGGACAAGACGAGCATTTGATAGCTTTGCTAAAGGGGCCATACAGTGGACCATAGTCTAGATTGTTGTAGGACACGTACAGTACTGTTCTCCATTAAGAGCACAAAGGCATTAGGATATGGACCAGTGCAGTGCCTTCTTTTATCTGTTCTTTATTTATTCTTTCACCTGTTCACTCATGCATTAAATAGGTTGTTTATTCATTCATAAATTGTCATAAATAAAAACTGCCTACGCATTGTCTAGTGGAAGTATTTACAATGATGAAATCAGTGCACTAGGGCTATTGTCATTATGAAAAAATAGCAAAAGTAGCGCAATTTTAACTGTTACATTATTTTTCAACCATATAAAAACACAAAAGAAGCACATAAAGACGGACATTATGCTGGAATTTTTTTGCATAGCCCTTTGTATGAAACAACAAAATCAGAGGATGACCTAAATTACATAGTGATTTTCTGAGATTTTTAGGTTGTTTTATGTGGTGGTTCTGATTGTGTTACTTTTGGGAATCGCAGATGACAGCCTAACAAAAATACATTTAAATTTAAAAACTTTTGATAACGCAGCTGCATTAATTAAATTTTCTGTTTGATAGCTGCTGTGCATGATGATATTGCAACAAGGAATGTTTTTACAACGAATTTGGAGTGTGTAGCCAGTCTATTGTGCATGTAAATGTAAGGAAGGAGCTCTATTGTGTTTCAGAGGGAGGCTAAAATCAGCTGAAAATGGCTTGTTTAAGGTACACTAAAGGGCCAATAATGCGTTTTAATCAGTCATTTGGAAACGTCAAGACTGAGGTAACCATCTGAGCACAACTAACCATAAAATTGACCTTTTTGCATTTGTAAATAGTCTGATTTTTTTTTTTTTTTTTGGCTGAAAGAAGTGGATTTTTATAAATAATTACTATAATTCTTTATAATATTTTTAAGTCTGTGCTGCTAAATTGTGAGCGTTTTAAATGACCAGGAGATGCTATTTTAAAACTCTGAGCTCTAATGATGTGCTCATCCAGGCTTCTAGTTTGCAGTATAGTAGTCAGTGCACATATTTGGCCTTTGGCATGGCGCACACACACAAAAGAATACACATCAGGCCCATTTCATTACTGTACACACATTTTTACTGACCAGCTACAGCCAGCTTTGCTTTGCTGTGGCTCAGTTACCCATTTGAATGATTCTTTCCACATGTGTACTCGTTCTTCTGTCTGCCTTTCTCTCTCTGACTGACCCGGCCTTCTCTCTGTCTTGCAGAGTGCAGCGATGGAGGAAACGGTTATATGGGAGCAGCACACAGTGACACTTCACAGGGTGAGCATTTAGTCTTCTTTTTCTCTCTTCTCTCTGATTTTTTTCCTTCTTGTTGTAATCTTTTATTTTTCTTCCAGACTCTTGCTATTTCTCTTTCTCCCCCTTTCTTGTTCTCTTGCTTTCTCCCCTTTTTTTCATTGTGTGTTGGCTGGGCCAGCTGCAGGAAGTGCAAGGATATGTTCACAATAGCTCTCCTGTCCCAAATGGCAGGAAGTGTGTGTGTGAGGAAGAAATGACTGCTCAGCTCCTCTTCCTCTTCTTCCTCTTCCTGTATTGTGTTCATGCTGAGAGTGAGAGCTGCAGATATGGTAGCCATTCTTTGTTCACTTTTTATTAGGGGAGGACTTGATAAAAAAAAATTATCTAATTAATTAGAAGCTTTGTAATTAATTAATCGAAATTAATCACATTTTAATCATATTTCAATATCTAACATGAGAAATATTAATGTATGTTTTGTTGATGAATGAATCAGTATACATAAGCTTAAACTTCAAAATCTTTTTTCTGAATGTGATCCCCGACATGTGGTCGAGTGTTGACTGGCGACACTATTTGCTTGTACTAGGAATGCTATGACATTTAGTAGCTAAGTTAACATTACTGGCCTGCTGGCTGCCCCAACATGTTTTGCGTTGAGATGGTAGCGAAGTACTCCTGTGATAAGCAAACTCCTTCCTGCATAAAGCGCATATAACAGCATTTTTGTTTGTAATTCCATCTGGAAATTTCTTGCATTTAAATTTCCTATTCACCAGCGTAGTCTCTTCCGTCATCTCCATCATGCTCATCACATTGTGCATCAATATAATCTGCATGCCTGGAACTCGTGCACTGAGAAACATTCCATGGTGCAAAATGCGATTAAAATGCATTAATGTTTTTATTTCGTTTTTTTCGTAATTAATTAATCGAAATTAACGCGTTAAAGTCCCACTCCTACTTTTTATTATTGGTCATTTCTGTGCTTGGAATACACCTCCCCAGCTCATGTTTTGTGAATGTTTACTAATGTTCTCTACGGTATTAAATCCAGATTTAGATCAAGAGTAAATCATGTGTCTAGTGACTTTGCAGTAGCTAATATAGCTTTAGAGGCTGCAGAGCCTTGACTAATTTGTGATAAAGATAAGTTCTTAATCATTTCACTATTTAATCTTGATCTGCTTATATGAGAACACTGTCGAAGTATGGTTCAGCTGTCATAACCAGGGACATCAAACTGAGTTTCTTCAAGGCCATAGCACTGCAGAATATGACTGATGAAGATTTTGCTAATTGACTGAGTTGAATCAGGGTCATATAATGAGGCAAATAGGAAATCTGCAGAGCTTTATCCTGGAATGAACCCTGTCTGATACCCTTTTTCTTGAGTATTGCAGATTTAGTAGCAGACAGTTAATTAGCAGAGTTTCTGGAGCTTGAGAAGTTGCTTTCCTCACAAAGTTAGAAAAGTCCAATTCATGAGACTGACTAAAAATGACCTGGTTTGGGGTGATTGGATATGGAAGGTTGGGGTACAGTTGTTGAGATTTTCACTGGACAGGGATGTGGCACTAATACTAATCCTGCAGAAAACATTGAAATAAGTCAGGAAACATAGTCAAGACAGTGCAGTTTGCAAAACAGTCCAGATGTTCAGAAATATCTGAATGAGAAATGACTTTGCATTCTCAGACAAAACCTGTCTACCACTACTTGTTTGGCGTTGTAAGGAGCAAAGCATTGCTGCTTCTGAAATCACAAAGACTGTAGGTGCTACATTTGAACCAGTACGCACTACTCGACCAGTCAAGCAGTAGGTTTTTCAGTACACAAGTGCGTAGTATCCACACAACCTTTTATGCACTATGTTGACCACATTTACCAACATCCTTTAACCTGTGATGTCACAACACCACTATAAAAGTTAATTCATTGAAAGCCCCATTCACATAGGCCAGTGTTTCTCAAAGTGTGGCGTTTAGGTATTGCAGGTGGGGCACAAGAAATCGGAAGAAATTAGCATTTTAATTGGCCGTCTTGATGGAGAGGGAGAAAGAGAAAATGCAAAACACATTTCACCTCTCACTACTCGAAAGTACACCCATGTTTGTTTGATAAAAGTGAAAAACCATGAAAGTCTTGCACACTGTACTGTTTGCCATTGTGATATCAGCAAGTATGAAGATATACTGAAGATCACAGTCGAAGGAAGACTTCTGGAACAAGTAGACTCTTTCACGTTTTTGGGATGCAGAGTAACAAAGGCTGCAGACTGTGCCAGTGAAGTGAAGACAAGAATGGCCATGGGCATGTTGGTGATGGTCAAATTGACAAAGAGTTCCGAAAGTAATCAGAATCAAACCACAACCACGATTAACTGAACGAAAAGGTGTAGAAACAGTTAAACTGGTAGTGGTTGTACGGGTACCGGTAAGAACAGAAGTGAAGTGACCGTGTCAGACGTCGGAAACAATGAGACGTAGGGTTTTTGCACTTTCTCAGATGAACAAGGTCTTCAGAAGGAAGCTGACACTAGAAGTCATATAGAAGTATGAACGACTATAG
>BRDA01002218.1:66490-82558 GCA_036984385.1 Crenuchus spilurus
GCACGTTCGCCTCTCAGCGCTGGGGTCTTGGGTTCGATTCCCCATCTGAGCGGAGTTTCCATGTTCTCCCCATGTCTGCGTGGGTTTCCTCCGGGGTCTCCGGTTTCCTCCCACAGTCCAAAAACATGGAGGTCAGGTGAATTGGGTACTCTAAAAAAAAATTGTCCGTAGGTGTGTCTGTGTGTGTGTGTGTCACCCAGCGATGGACTGGCGCCCTGTCCTGGGCTTAGTTGAATGGTGTAATGCCCTGCCCTGCGCCCAGTGAGGGGGTGGGGGACTAACCGCGACCCTAATATGGATTAAGCGGGTGTGATAATGACTGAATGAATGAAAGTTTGATTAAGATCCGATGAAAATGCTGGTGGAGGAGGTTGGGGGAATTTTTATTTCGTACTCTATCGCTTAACTTACTCACTACAATTTATTGCTGCATAGATTGCTAATTTTAAAAAATCACTTAATCATCTTCACTCACTTTAGCTTTTTTCACCACACTTTCTTCACTTTCACTTTCAGGGTGTTGCAATAAAATCCTGTCCAAGGTGGTTTGTTTCTACCTCCCTTTCAAATTGTTTTGATAGTGACAGGCAAATGTCGTGACAGAGTGCCAACACATGGCCTCTTCTTCTCAGCACTGGTCTTGGCACTCACTTTCTTAGGACCCATGGTTAAAACTAAGAAAATTTCCAAAATAAACAAAATATTGAAAACAGCAACAGCGATATGACTGAGATGCTTACACGGCAAGATCACCATGTGAACTGAAAGCTCACTGGGCTACCTAGTGGTGGGTAGCGTAAACTTGCTCACTCGTAACTCCAATCTTCTCTCGCATCATAAAGCAAGAAATCTACTGAGCAACGGCTCGTATCTTGGAAAATCCATAAGTTGATTCACTCATAAGTCAAGATTTCACTGTATATGCCTATGATTGCCTCCCAGCAAACAAATTCAATAGACAGTAAAATTCTCTGAGGTGTTGTCCAATGTCTACATTAGGCCAAGACCTGAATGTTTTTGAGTATTTGTCTAACACCTTAGACCTGTAGAGGGCAAGGTGCACACAGCTTGTATATACCTAAAAGGGGTTACAGAATAAAGTGTATCATATGGTGGTGAGAACTAGAGCTGAACAATTTGGGGAAAAATATCTAATTGGGATTTTTCTGGCTAATATTGTGGCTATTAAAATTTTTTTTTATTTCAAACTAATGATCAGGCAGTCAGCTTATATTGTAAAGTTGCTTACAACTGATGTCACAAATCAGCTTTACAGAGTTTCAGTAATAACATGAATATAAAACCCTCAGTGAGCAAGCCAAACTCCCTCATAACTGGAGTAAGAAAGCTTGGGAGGAACCAGACTCGCATAGAGCGATCCATCCTCTTCTAGTCAAATATTCATAAGTTATTGATAAACAATTGTCATACAGCCCTATGATGATATTGTAGTGTTCATGTGTACTGATATGGGGTCAGTAGTGAAAAAGGAATGCAAGAAAGTAGTAGTTAAAAAAAAAAAGTAATAATATTAATAAAAATGGTAGCAGCAATTAGAGTTCTTATAAACTTTAATGTGGTAGGTAATGTACGGCAGACTGCTACAGAACATAGTAGTTCCTTGGTGAGTGTCTGGTCTAAGGCAAGCAGGAACCATACCGTGCAGAGTTCTCAGCAGTCAGGAGACATCAATGTTGGGCCTGACTGATGATTAGTTGTTCATTTGGTAAAAGACAGAGAGGTGGGATTAGTTCTGTACTGGTTATAGGGCTGCACGATTTGGGTAAAATATCTAATTGCGATTTTTCCACTCAAATCTGTATTAGTGGTTAACACGTCTATCAAATGTAATTATAAACTTGTTTCTACAAAAAAAGATTCCCAGGGTTCTCAGATTAAATGCAGTTGTCAGTTTTATTTTTAAATTTCAACACCTACAAGATAAAGACGGACAAAATAAATAATGGAAATTCACATAAAGGTTTAACTGCAACATGAGTAAAAATCTCAACAGTAAGAACAAATGTGTGAAACATGAATGAAACATCAAATTACTCGCATATATGACTGGTCAGCAGTGGACAGTAATGCCTCACTGGAAAAGCTGAACTTAAAATGTCTCAGTTTTATCTTAAATAGGGGCAGCTTGCTGGACAGGGATTAAGTCTAGTCTTAGACTACCACACCACATTTTGAATGGAGATTTTCCATTCAAAGGAAAAGAGAGTCTACGACTAGCCCTAATCTCTGTCTGGGAATCTGACCCTTAAGATACATTTTTACAAAATAAATAAACTTAAGTCACACAGTTTTTTTTTTCACAATAAATTCTATGAAAAAATACTAGAATGTAATCCGTAATAGAAACTAACAAAGTGTCATCAGTGCGGATTACTTTTATTTCTGTGAATAAAAACCCACATGCGCGCACACACACTTCAAATGTTTAATTATGAATGTGTCACAGCAAGCATTTATGGACAGGACTAAAGTAGAGATTGTTGTTTAAAATAAATGAGAGAGAGAAAGAGAGAAAAAACACTGCAGCCTGGCCTCACTCGCTTGCTCAGATTAAACGTTCATAGGGCTGCGAATCTTTGGGAATTGAGCGAATCGATCCAGAATCGATTCTTGGGATCACAAATCGATTTTTTTCCAATTCTTTCAAATACGAACGAAATACGTTACTTTACCGTTGCAATCTCTGGAAAACGCATGAGTCACATCCAGCCCTTTCTTAGCCGGGCCAGATTGACGGTAAAATCCAAAGTGTTTCCAAATGGTTGCTTTCAAAGACCGCGGCTTGGCTTGCATGCCTGTACATAGCCGACGCTGCTTCCTTGTTTTGCCTAGCACTACGGTGGCTGAGAAGGCACATCCACACCTGCAAAAAGAATCGATTTTTTGAAAACGAGAATCGATTCTGAATCGCTCAATGTTAGAAACGCGTTTTGAGCTCAAAGCGCCATGTTGCTTGTTTTTAGCTTTCTTGTTAACAGCTTCTGGCAGATATGCATGAATAGCTGCTTCTCATTGGTCAGCAGGCACTTCACACTTTTTTTTTTTTTTTTTTTTTTAATTTATTTTTTTTAAGTGATACTTGCAGGCTATTGGCTAATTCAAATCGCAACTCCTGCGATTGGAAAATTGTGTCCATTGAAATCGCGATTTCGATTAAAAAACTATTAATCGTTCAGCCCTAATTGGTTTGTAAATTAACTCTACACTCTTTATCATTTTATAACTCCTCATTTTCCCACAAACCTCGAAAATACCCTTTATTGAGTAAGCATAATGATTTTTAAATATGAAACGTGATTCTAAATTATATATATTTTGTTTGTGACCTCTGCAGGCACCAGGCTTTGGGTTTGGAATTGCGATCTCAGGAGGCCGAGACAACCCTCATTTCCAGAGTGGAGAAACATCCATAGTCATCTCAGATGTTCTGAAGGGAGGGCCAGCAGAGGGGCTTCTACAGTGAGTCATTTCACAATACCCTTACTACACTAACAATCTGGTATATTATCAACTTCCATGCATTTAATTTTGATTTAATTTGATTTATTGTAATATTCTACCCAACAGAGAGAATGACAGAGTGGTTATGGTTAATGCTGTCTCCATGGATAATGTGGAACATGCCTATGCCGTTCAGCAGCTGAGGAAGAGTGGGAAGAATGCCAAAATTGTGAGTTATTAAAAGACATAAATAAGTACCACCATTGTCCTATGCAGTGTTTGACTTCTTTAACCTCTTTACAGCAATGAAAAGAGTGTCAGAGAGGTTTACAGACGAAAGATTTAAATGACTTTAGGGCTGTTTTAGGCCAATTGTTTCACTTTGAATCCTTAAAATTTGTATTTGGTGATTGTAGATTATGTAGATGTCTATAGATATACAGTAAACTTAAGACAATGAACAAATCACTGTGTGATTGATGATCATTACTAACAAACTGATCTATGTACCAGACTATCCGCAGGAAACGGAAGGTGCAGATCCCAGTTGCCACCCGTTTGGGTGACAGAGAGACAATGTCGGAGCGTGAGGAAGACAGTGAGGATGATGATTATGAGGGTCCAGGTGCAGGGGCTGGCGGTGCCAGCGGGGGCACGAGCAGAAGAAACGACCGAAGTGGCAGTGGAGGCAGACGAGACCACAGTGCCTCACGAGAGAGGAGCACTTCCCCGCGGTCTGATAGACGCTCCGTCACCTCAAACAACCCCCCACGGCCCAACAAAGTCACACTCGTAAAGTCCCGCAAGAACGAAGGTGAGCATTAAACTGTACAGTAGATAACAGCTTGATGACTCAGTGAACAACAAGTACTTTTCTCATAAACTAAGACAAGGGTGTAACAATTTAGCCATGCAGTTTAATTGGCTAGAATTGGTAGAACCTTTTATTACTTGTTTACTACATTTGTTTCAGTGATAAAAACTAATTTGGACACCAACATATCTTCAGTAAGTACATTTTTGGTAAGAAGAATGTGTAAATAAAATTCATTTCTTCATGGGTAGTCAGGTTACTCATGCTACTAAGGCTGAATGAGAACTAAAAGGACATAAAAGCCAACAGCATGGCTACATTAGCAGCTACCTTTGGTTCTTTAAGGTATGTGTAGGTCACATGACTTTACACATGTAGAACAGACTAGACTGCTCTCAATGCTCACTTTGTCAAATAGGTTTTCATGAAACCAGCTCAACAAGTGGAGCGTGTGTAGTTTTAGGCGAAGGCTATGACAGGAATGTTTTCTTTCACTGTTGTTACAGTAAGAGGCCACATGCATCTAATGTTAATGTTTCATCTTTTAGTTTAAAAACCATACATCCTAAACTCATACGCTCATGCTGTCTTTTTTTTCTGTTTGCAGAGTACGGCCTACGTCTTGCCAGCCACATCTTTGTAAAAGACATTTCCCCTGAGAGCCTGGCAGCTCGTGATGGAAACATACAGGAGGGAGACGTAGTGTTAAAGGTGTGACTAGAGAGGGAGGGCAGGAGTTGAGGGAGTTATCGATAGTGCACATGTAATGTTGTGATCAGAGAAGTGATGCAAAAGAATGAAAGGAGGAAATGTACAATGAATGTGGTGGTTTGCGTAATGTATAGTAATTTGGAAAAAAGGAAAAGCAGGAGAAAATAGCAAAAGATTTCAGGACAAAGGTCCCAGCAGGCACGTAACCTCATCTCAACTTTGTATCAATGCTGCAAGAATGAAGACAGCATTGTCAGAACATTGTCACAATGTCATTGTGCCTGCTGGAATTTTAGCAGTTGAGAAATTATGCATCACCTTAAAGTGTTACTGAAGTTGTGTACCAGCTTACGTAGCCTCTAAAGTCACTGGAACTGGGTGGCATCTGAAAGAAAAGGAGTAATAAGAAAGCAGAATGTTTTAAGCTTACTTTTCCTTCCAAACTCAGTGTAGCTTAATGGGGCAAAATTATATCACTTAGTCAGTGGAATTCATAGGCCTGTTCAGCTAATTTGGCTTAACTCTCCTCAAGTGAAGAAACAAGCTTCTCTTTGAATGCTATCACAGAGAGTAGCTGTGTGCTCCTCCACAGCAATCAACATGGCAGAAGTATTGCCCTAAGGTTTCTACACTTCAAAAACTTGAAATGAGCCAAATGTTCCTAAATGTGATATTTTTTTTCTTGTTTAAAGAAAAAAAAATCTGCCAATGGGGTAAGCAAAAGTTGCTTGGCTAGAATGCTTATAACTAGCAAATTAATCTAACTCATATGTGTTTTTAAATTAAACTAAATTGTCAAAAAAAAGAAAAGAAAATTGTGCTTCTCACAAGCAAAAAATGCTTTTCTTAAATATTTTTTAAATGAGTGTTACGAACTCTTGATTTAGAGTCATTAAATACATTTCTTAAATTGAGAGTTTAAGTGGCCTTATTCTTTAAATAAGAAAAATAATCTTATTCTTATTCTGGAATTTCAACCAAACCGTAGTCATACCCTGTAACTGGTAAATAAAGCTCAGGATGGAATGATGTATCTTATTAAGAAAATATTAGACACATGTTCTTAGAATGAGCTTAATTTTCTTGAGCAAAACTTTCTTGTTAAGAATATTTTTTCTTTTTAGACAAAAAAAAATGTCCATAAGGTTTTTTTTTTTCTTTCTTAAGAATCGTTTTTTGCAGTGTAGATGCTGGTTGTACATTTTTCAAAGAGACTGCCAATTTTTCTCTTTATGTAATGTCTGATGGGTTAAAAGTGCAGTGAAGTGTGCACTAAGGATAGTTACACTCATGCTGCACTCATTGCCTTTGAAACATGGCATCATTAGCTCGTTGAAGTATAACACTGATAGCCAAGCCATGCAAGCAATGCCATAAAATATCTTCTGGTAGCTGGAACTGATTTGACAGTGGTGTAATAAATATATGCTCACTCTGTCTTCACCCTTTCTCCATCCACCTAGATCAATGGCACAGTGACTGAAAACCTGTCTCTGACAGACGCGAAGAAACTCATTGAGCGCTCAAAAGGCAAACTGAAAATGGTAGTGCAGCGAGACGAGAAAGCCACGCTGCTCAACATTCCTGATATAGATGACAGCATTCCTTCTGGCAACTCGGATAGAGATGGTGAGGTGTTTTGGGTCAAATGCAAAAGTTAATGAAGCGGTAAAAAAAAATGCTATTTTTCTGTGCATATCTAGTGCATTTAAAAAGTCCATTTCTGTGCATAATTTAATTAAAAAAGTTAAGAATGTTTACTATTCATTACACATGCAGTAACACATTTGAGGCCTTTTTTTCAATATTGATGCTGTTTGAATCGTAATTTAGTCAAACTTGAATTGAAATGTTCTAATAATTTGACATTCTGGATTTATGATTTTCATGATCTATAAGCCACAAAAAAGCCTTGATATGTCACTTCGTGTAATGAACATAAAATAAAGAATAATTAAATATATAATATACCATTATTTTCACAGTATTCAATTTTATTGATGTAACATTGTACATTGTTAGACAGTCATTATGTTATACTGGAGGCTTCTAGACATTTATAAATACATTGATCTGATGTAATTTGTTCAACAGACATTTCAGAGATTCATTCCCTTACGTCCGACCATTCCCATGATCGAGCACGTAGCAGTCGCTCTCGCTCACCAGACAAGCGTTCAGAGCCATCCGACATCTCCGGCCAATCGCCTCATCAGATCAGCAATGGAAGGTAAGGACTGTCTCAGCACACAGGCAAGCAAATCTTCTAAAACTCCATACTGTGCACAGCCAAATATGGTGGAGCCAGTCAAACTTTACACTTGGTTTTGTACCCAAATAGAAAAGAAGCTAGCAGACCTTATGGATCATAGAAATATGAATACTTTGTCATTTCTTTCATGTTTTCCTCTTTAGCCTTGTTAGTGTTCTTTTAAACGACAACATCCTATTTTCGAATGGCCTTTAAACAGACCCCTAGTTTTATTTAGATATCCACGTGTTCTGTTTTCTGTTTAGTTCCCTCTCATTGTCTTGTTTGATAAGGTTTGTGTCTGATGTTTCAGTGCAGATGAGATCTTGCCTGTGGGTGAGTTTGTCTCTGAGACAGTTTTGAATTGTAATTGTTGGAGTTGGCACTGCAGTAACTAAGCTTACACCGGCAGGGTGGAAGCTCAGAGGTCAGGCAAAGTGGCATTTGTCTGATCATGGGCAGAAGAACTTTCTGCTCATCTGTGTTTTAATTCTTCATCTTTCTGTGCACCTGTGGAGTCATCAGTAATGTGGGCATCTGTAATAGACACACACACTCACATATGCTGCACTTACTTATTGTTTAATGTTGCAGTGAATGAAAAATAGTAATGTAGTTTCTGAAACCAGGAAGTAATTGTTTGCTGCACTAACAGGCCTCTGATGGTGTTGGCTCTAGTGTATTTATTGTTTTTCCCTGACATGTGACTATTATCACTTTACAAGCAAGCAAGGATGTTGTGCTTTGCTCTATATAGTGCTCACTATCTCTCTTGCTCTCGCTCTCTCTCTCTCTCTCTCTCTATGTGTGTGTATTAGTGCTGCAGCTATCGATTATTTTAGTAATCAAGTACTCTACTGAAAAATTGATTTGATTAATCGAGTAATTGGATAAACATATTTGTTAAAGTGCAATAAAATATACACAAGCGAAAACAAGACATTTCACTTAATAATGAATGACCAATTGGTTTCCTTTTTTAGATAGGTTATATTTTTAAATTCACAACATATATTTCCAAATTGCAAACACAAATAGAAATAAATAAAACACAAAATAGAAATAATTACCACAAGTAAAAAAACAAATTAAATTACTTTCAACTTAAGATTTCTTGTAAGTATCAAAAATATAAGGCAATAATCAAAAAAGGCATAAACATTGGCTTTATGTTGTGCATCTTAGGTTCTGAACATCTGAACAGGAGCAGGTCCATGCACGAACAGTTTCACACATTTCTGCTGTGAGTGCTTTAAACCAATAGCTCCAGGAGAATCAAGGAAAAGGCCTCCGTGTGTGTTTGTGTTCCTTTTAAAGGAACATTTGACTGCAATTTAGGAACGTGAGCATGTCAACATGCTCAGGACTTAGGCTTGCCCTCTTCTTTTGAAGCAATGTTACTTGCAACAGATGCTCTGGTGGCATGGATGTAGCTGGAATTCACAGCAGAGACTTTGCCAGTTCTGCCAGTGTTGGATAGCGTGCTGCATTCTTTTCCTATTGCCGGTTTCTTTTCGGACGTTGTTGCTTTTTTCCCTCGCCGCTTCCATATTCCCACTTCTCAACTAAAAATCTCCGTGCCGCCTCCTACTTCCTGTGCGTGGGTGACATAAGCATGGTGTGCCACATTAAAAGTCGTCAGTGCGAAATACCGTGCTCTGAGTTTTAAAATTAAATAAACGATTACTCGAGGCAAAGAAAGTTGCTCAATCACTTTTTGTAATCGAGTAACTCAAATTACTCTAGCAATCGTTTCACCCCTAGTGTGTATATACTAGTAAATGATGAATGACATGGTTTTTATATATATATAGGTTTTTATATATATATATATATATATATATATATATATATATATATATAAGGCAGCTGTAATAGTACTCAGGCATCAGCTGGAGAAGTGTTTTGTTTTGTGATAACATTACTTCAGATATGAACTGATGAAACAGATGGAGCTTGTGTTTTTGAGGAAGGAGCCCTCCTGATGTCGGAGAGAAAAAAAAGATGTGTATGGGTAGATACATACGTTTTTAGAGTAGATAGACAGGAGTACCAGATCCAGCACTGTCACTGAAGTGATATCATCCATTAACCCTGTTGCCCTGTCCTAATAAAGCTGCTGCTACGGGGTGTGTTTTAATGAGATTTCACACTCCACATCTCTTTATGCCTAGAGCCAAGTATCCAGCACTGATGAACTTAACGGACTGGTGCAATGTTGGCCTCTCCCAATTACCAGTATTAAGTATAGTTTCAGATGGCCAGCATTGCATATTTATCTAGATTATCATTGTTTAAGTGTCTTTTTTCAATTATACTGTATGTATGATTGTATCTGGTTATTATATTGTAGTGTGTGTTTATGTTCAAATACAGTGCTACATCAAAAATGCGCTATAAGTCATATTACATTGTATGGTTGTCTTTCTAATTGGTAATTATTCGTATAATTGGTAACCAACTCAATTATTTTTCAGCTTTATATTTTTTAAGCTAATAGACATTTTTACAGATTTTATGTTATCAAATGAATTACATTATGTGGAAAAAAAACAAGTCTTAAGGGATTTTTCAAGAATTGAGCCTGCCTCATGTCTTGTTGAGCGTAATTTAGGATGCATGTGAATTGTTCATAGTTGCAGAGGTTAATAGCTTAAAGTACAGTGTCAGGTTTTATATGCAACAGGAGAGATGTTGGATTTTGCTTTTGTAGTTCCAGTGGTAGTGCAGAAAGCTATTGTCCTGAAACTTGGCTGTGCACTAAATAAAAGGAAGGAATGTTCACTGCAAAACTGGAATGCTTAAACAAGGCAAGTGAACGTTTTACTTTTTGAGTTTTATGCAAATTTACCTGACCTAACTTGGCTTAATTAGAAAGCCTTTGGTGTAACATTTCCTCTTTCACAACAGACTGATTTGCATCCGTAACATTGGTTGGATATATACTGTACTGAATCAGCTGTGTTCTTTTGCCTGTCTACATTTTAGGGATTTAAAGATGGTTGAAAGATAATATGAATTGGGTTTATACTTCTCAGAGTAAAAGGTTGAATAAATGCCATATCAGTTATTGCCTAATATGTTATATCCTTAATATAAATGTACCCTTAATGTATTAATTAGTAATATTTTTTTAGACAGTGGGAGCTGATCAGCCCTGTTATACTGCTTCCAGAAAGATTAATCTATCTTGGTTACTCATGGTAGAAAGGTGAGACCTTAGAATGTCTTAAGAGCAATTCCTCAAATAGCATATTTTCAGGCTAAAAGGAACTGCCATCACTATAGTGGCTTGAGCCTGTCAAACATGTAAACACAAATGTCAGTCAAAAGTTCAAATCAAACTTCAAGGTTGTAGAACACTGTCATAATTTCTAGACAAAAATATACAGCACCACATCAAACAATTACATTGTTCATGGTCATATTTTTATATTAATTGCATGGAAAGTTTTTTTATTATTATTATTTATGTATTTTTTTACCCAAATTACCAGAAACCGGGCGGATGAATAATAACTGGGACAGAATTTCCCTGAAAAAAGTTAACGATACCAGAAATGTACAATAACTAGGGCAAACCGTAACTGAGGTTCTGCTGGATGTTTTTTCATGGATTTTGGTTGGAAAATTCATTTAGCTCTGAAAACAGAACTGTACTGAATTTGCTGTTGTTGCACAAATCTTCCAGCCAGGTTTGTTACATTTTTCCTTTTATAAAAGTTTAATATTTGCAAGCATGCCACTTTCAAATGAATTGTTTACAAATAGTAAGTACCTGAAACAAAATGTAAATTTTCTTTTGTATCAGAAATGTGTAAGTCTATTAAAGTTTTAGCAAAAAACCAAACGGTTAATTTGAGGAAATATTTGTTAGGCTTTAAATAATCAGCATGGGAGAGCTATTTCTTTTTGCCCATTATGAAATTAATATGGGATGACATGCTGAATTGCTGCTATATAGATTTAGATGTATGTACATGCTCATGACCTGACCCTGACATGCACGACACACTTCCCACAGAGATTTGCATGGACAGACAGGTCAGGGCTGCAGTTTTTTCCCCCCCAAGTGCGTACACTTCATGTTTTTTTTTCTGTTCTAGTTCCAAGAAACACATTATTCTTATTGTTTTTGCCTTTGTTTTTGTTTCTCTTTTATTTTAAGTGCTTTTTTGTCCATACCAGGGATGTGAATTCCCAGTAATTTAGCACTTTATTCAGCTTACACATGAAAATAAAATGAAGGTATTGCTTGTTTTTAGACTTTTTAACTCAGTTCAGGGCTGTTTTTCTCTTACATGATATGAATTGATATGAGTGAAAATGAGATGGTAGCTAGAAAGATTATATTAGCAGTGTCAGATAAAAGCTCTTGTGTTTATTTTTTCCATATTTATTGGGGTTTTGAAGGAGGCTGAATCACTAACATTAACAATGTTGATGGCTTTTTCCATTTACGATTAAACTTCAACAGTTCATCAATATCAGTTGAACCCACATTGAAATTTGTCCACAAAAACATTGATTCAGTAGAGATCTAATCAAAGCTGCCTTGAGGGACTGTTACGGCAACAGCTGTTGTGGAGATTTATTGAGTTGTTAACACTGCAAGTGTTTAGGGTGTGTTCTCTTTCCTATCTCTTACATGCTGGAGGACAGTTTATTTTTCATTCACACACTTGTGTGAGTGTGTGTGTCTGTATATACACTCTGCATGTAAGATGGTGGCGTAGTGAAACTAGAGCCAGAGGTTTGCCAGCTCGAACTCTCTGCTTGCCAGAGTCATATGACCCTGTTGAAATTCTCCAATTGTTCTACAGTGCAGTGCTGAAGTGTTTGAGTGCTTCATACACAAACACACATACAGACATTAGCTTTCAGCCTTACTTCACTATACTGTGGCTGGTTTTATTGAAAATTTACATACAGTGCAGCATTAAATAATATTAAAATAAAAGAATATTAAATTATAAAATAAAAAAAAATATTGTGTAAAAAAAGTTTATTGTTCACAAATTAATTAAAATAGGTAAACAGTCATTTTATATAAATTATGTGGTTTGAAAATTCAAGCTTTTTTTGTTTGTGTTGATCAATTTGACTTCCTGTACATGAAAATGAGAAATCCAGAATCTTAATTGATTAGAATGTTTTAAGTTTGTGTACATTTCTATTCTACCAGTATCAGTACAAAGACAAGAAAATTAAGAATTGAAATGTCACTTTGCTTGTAACAAGGTGTTACAAGCAATTTTGTAATTTTTGGAGATGCGCTAGTATTTTAATAGTTTTCCCCTTACCTCATCAACATTGTGTCTTTACTACATCCACCAGTGTGAATATCTGAGTATGTGAATATCTTTGACCCCCATATAATTCAGATTTGGTTACTTGTACCTTGAAATCTGAATAGTCAGTCTTACAATGTCTTAATGAAACTAGCACTTAACTAAATCATCCTATTTTATAGTAATTCTTCCATCTGATCCATTTCCTCAGAGGAAAATGTCTAAAAATCTGGTTTCTAGCAAATTTTCATTCTGGCTGTCTGTCTCTCAACACCCTCTGCTCATTGCTGCTTTGGAACCACTTCTGTCAGCTCAGTCTTTGTTATTATGTATTTAAGAAGCTCTGCTCTGTGCAGTCAGTCTGCTTTAAAACAAACTCAGACAGTTGATCCCAAGTGTTTCCACATGCTGATGTTACAGTAGCACAGATGTTCTCTCAGACCAGCTGGAAGATGTTTCTAATGTTTGAATACATATCTTTACTGTGAACTCCAGTGGTCCTTAAATCTGTTCAGGTGAGCATTCTGGGTATTCTGCGCTGCATTTTAAAGAGCCCTGAGGCTGAAACTTAAGCATTAAGATCAATCTTGTTGTAAAATTAGTATAGTTACACACACACACACACACACACACACACACACACACACACACACACACACACACACACACACATATATATATATATATATATGCAGGATATGGTGACAACAATCCTGTACTGATTAATGGGGATTATACCCATGGCCCACCCAATTTCAACTCAGTATTGTCACATCTCTGCATACACAATATATCATAAGTTGGGCAACTCCCTCTATCGGTTTTTC
Source organism: Crenuchus spilurus (assembly GCA_036984385.1). NCBI lineage: Eukaryota > Metazoa > Chordata > Actinopteri > Characiformes > Crenuchidae > Crenuchus > Crenuchus spilurus. The sequence goes on from BRDA01002218.1 coordinate 79,847, forward strand.
ACTGAATTAAGCCCACGACACACCTCCAGAAGGCTCAGCATTGAGACCCACTGACCGAGACCCACCCTCTTCCAAACTCATGTTACAGAACTATCATTTAAATTATATCTTAACCATAGATCCACATTAGCCTCCCCGGTTGCTAAGTCCATATCTGGCCAGTCTCACACTGATAATGCATTGAATCTGTTCTTTACAGACTATCCCAACCACTCCTGCCATGCCAGACCTGCACAATCAGTCATAAACTGCACTTCCTCAGACACACTATAGACTGTAATCTTGGCAATGTAACATATTTATTTGCACTATTATTTGTAGGTAGAGCCGGGCGATATGGCCAAAAATTTTATCACGATAAATTTTTCTATATTGATCAATCTCGATAATTATCACGGTATTAAATTTTCTAACACTGTCATAGTTTTAAACAACATCTTTCTAAAAACATCAGACTAAATACATGAAATGTTACAGTTTAATATATTAAATTGTTTATTGTCAGAACATATTGTAGCGTTCGGCTGAACGCATTGAAAGAATTGTAAGAAGGAGCTAATGAGCAGGAGCATTAGACTTCTGAACTCACTGTCAAGCTGCTTAGATGAGAAATGGAAACGAACGTTAATGCTTATTAAATTCTATCGCCCTGGCTTATCGTCATCAAGGGAAACATTTTCGTGAAAAAAATCGATATTGTTTTATCGCCCAGCACTATTTGTAGGTTTATTGCACTATATCAGTGATTCTTGATTCTTTGAGTACCACTGGGATGCACATATTAAAGATTCCTTTGTTCCCAGTAATCCAAATAATGACCTAATCAACAGGCTGAAGATGTGAGAGCACTGCAACATGCAGGGAACCATAGCACTACACTGTATATAGACTTTATACTGTAAGTTTGCAAATCTAATGGAACTTGTGTAATGAGATCAAAACCTATTCTGTGGCATTAGCTTAGACTTTTTTGGGGTGTGGAGGCTATATCGGGTAAAAATTTGTAACTGTCTGAAAGTGGTTGACACCCTAATTTTCCTTTATCAATAAAGTATCCATCACTCATGGAGGACATTGACAGATCTTCAGAATCCAGTGTAATTTAAATGAATCAGTTTAACCCCCTTTTCCCTTTTGAGTAAGTTGAGACTGTTGTATTTTGTGTGAACCTCAGATGTAGTGTGTTTAATGCTAAGATTGTGTTTGTGTTTCTCAGCCACAGGAGTCGTGATGAGGAGCGAATCTCGAAGCCTTCGGCAGTGTCCACTCCTGTTAAGATGGCAGAAGATGCACTCATAGTGCCAGTCAACGAACATGTAGACAAGCAGATGCCCCCACTGCCAGGTCAGGACCCTTCACTCTTCTTTGTCCCCTTCACTCATTTCTCCCACATTCTCAAATGTCTCCTCAGTCCACTATCTGGTTAGATAACAGACCCTGTCTAATCACATCCAGACATCTATTCTCCACTCCCTTTGTGGTTATCCTTTTTAGTCTTAACCCAACGGCTGTGTTAAATCAATGAATGTGAAAGAGTATTATAATTAACAGAAGTGTTGAGAGTAATTTGTACAGTCTGTGACATTTGGAAAGACTTAAAGGAATGAGGTGATGCAGCAGAGGAGGTGATCAGCATTGCCTTAAGCTTCTGAAAGGCTTTAATGGGAGGGTAAACACAGCATTCCTGATACTTGGTGTAGGATATGAACCGGCATTTTCCAGCTCTGTAGTTATTGTATCATTATCTTCAGTGCATATGCCTTTGAAATCGGGTATTGGTTCATGTTTTTTATGGCATTTGTGTGTATGTGTGAATTTGTACAGAACCAAAGCCAGTGTATGCTCAGCCTGGCCAGCCAGATGTAGATCTGCCGGTCAGTCCTTCTGACGCCCCTGTGCCCAGTGCAGCCCATGATGACAGCATCCTGCGGTGAGTACACTGAACAACTGATACAATGCTGATACAATACATATTTAGAAGGATGGAAATGTGTGGTTGGATTATTTTAGAAACCATCATAATTGAGAATTATTTTTAATATACTGAAACTGCAACTAGAGGGATTGCTTAGACAGTAATGAAATATAGATGATCAAAACATTACAGAACACTTTTTTATATTTCTACATTTTTGAAAAATCCTAGACATTTTACTTTTGCTTTCAAATGAACACATCCTGTATATAATGTCTGTATATTTAACTGGAATTGGTTTTGGTAGTGCTAAGAAAAAACACATTCACATTAATGCATAGCAGTGAATTTTTGCACCCTTTACATTTAATACATTTTATTGGCAGTGTCTTTTGCGTATGCTTACATACACTATGTGCACATGCATATGTTTCCACAGACCCAGCATGAAGCTTGTGAAGTTCCGGAAGGGAGATAGTGTGGGGTTAAGATTGGCCGGAGGAAACGATGTGGGGATTTTTGTGGCTGGAGTATTAGAGGACAGTCCTGCTGCTAAAGAGGGTCTGGAGGAGGGTGATCAGATACTCAGGGTGAGCACAGTCAGCTTCACATTCTCCTGTGCTTACTTATACAATAATAATTCTAATCAATTTGTTGCTCCAGTTTTTCAGAAAGCTTTCTTTACTTCATTAAATCCATAGATGGGGAACAATGTATATAATTTAAAATATTATATTTATAATATAATATAATATACATTACATTACATTGCATTTAGCAGACGCTTTTATCCAAAG
>BRDA01002218.1:82658-102258 GCA_036984385.1 Crenuchus spilurus
GCATAATATAATATAGGCAGATTATGATAACTTGGAAGGGCCAAAAACAACCTTTAAATTGATTGCTTTGGCATGTTTATTGATATATTGAGTCTTGGGTAAATTTTTATAATGATATGTAATGCATTACTTTGCATTAACCCCTTAATGTATGTTGGCCACCCACACTTCAGTTCCTCATATTTACAGAATGTATATACTAATTTCATAGCAGTGAGTTAATAAATTATAATATTTACTGAGTGAAATATTATCAGATTAATTTAGTAATAAACATGCAGAAGTTAAACTGACCTCCCAACAAAATCAGGGATTTACATAACATGAGTCGGCTGTGTTTCCTAAAGAGGATGGGGTCTTTTAACATCTGTAGGAAACTCCTGCATGTGTGTTACCACTCTATAGTTGCCAGTATTCCCTTATGTGGTGCTGTGCTGGGGAGGTTGCACCAGGGAGAGAGATGCACTGCTGCTGGACAAACTGGTCAGGCGTGCTGGGTTGGTGGCTGGAATGGAGCTGGACTCTGACAACAGTGAAGGAGTTTGGACAAACTGCTTTCTATAATGGACAATGACGGTCACCCATTACACACCATCAAGAAACAGAGGAGTCTGTTCAGTGGAAGGCTGCCGTCACTGAACTGCTCAACAAACCGACTCTGGTCATCATTTGTTCCAAAAGCTATCAGACTAACCCTGTTGACGGAGTTAAATCTTAATCTTAAGACAGTTATTACGGTTATTATTACATATGTTTGCATGTGTTGGTATCAATGTACAGAAGTGTATATGAAGTGTATACATTTTTGCATATTAATTTGTATAAATTCTGGTTATACAGTTACTGGTAATATTTTTTGGCTGCTCAGCTACTTTGCACATCAGGTCACTTTTTACTTTGTACACTACGCAAGCGCTTTTTTACTAATTTTCTATTATATTGTATCTTACATCTTTAGTGCATTTTTACTGTGTGGAACTATTTTTCTAAGCTACTAAGATGCCTGAATTTCCCTTAGGATCAATAAAGTATATATCTGTTTTGATTTGACCCCATAGCATGAGCTCCTGAGGCTTCGTGTTATCATTATGTTTGTGTTTAACACAATAAAATGCTGTTGTCTAGTGGAGAACATCTGTTGTTGACAAATCTTGGCCTTCTAAGGGCGTGTATGTATGTGTGTGGGTAAAGCCTCCCACATTTTCTTGGAAAAATATTGAGAAACTATGTGACCCTTTGATTGTGGCCTGAAGTGACCATTACATGCTGTTGCTATGATTCCATGGCTGTCTCCTCCCAGCCTCGGCACCTCCTTTGTTTTAACGTGTCACCACACACAATGGCACGTATTGTTAGATTCAAGACACCCAGTGGTGACTAACTGTTGTCAATAGTTGGATTCCACACACAGATTGAGTCGGATTCAAGGCCTTGTTTATCTCGGAATTGTTGAATGTAACACATTTTGAGTCTATCCTTCACCAGCTTAGGAAACATATTGTATGTGTGCTAAAGCGCAAACTCCTCAGATTCCAGGCTGCTCACTATGGTGAAGCTTTTTCCATTTAGTTTTCTGTTCCTCTCTCTTTCTCTGTGAAGGTTAACAATGTCGACTTTGCCAACATCATCCGAGAGGAGGCGGTGTTGTTCTTATTGGACTTGCCCAGAGGTGAAGAGGTCACCATCCTGGCACAGAAAAAGAAGGATGGTGAGTTTATTGGATGCTCAGTTATTGGGTGGGTGTGGCTCAAATATCTCTCTCATCAATTGAAGTATTGTTTTTAAGAGCTGCATCTGGTCATCTGTATTTGTGGTGCAATACTTGTGTTCTTAAAAAGATAGCTGCTAAAACATACTGCAGGTGTTTTCTCCCCCAGCCTGTAAGAATATATATATTATATGTTTTATAAGCCATAGTAGCAACAGAAAATATAAATAAAATCCATTTTCCCTTTGTCAACATGAACTGGCATTTTAAGTTCATAAATAATACAAATTCTAAATAAAGAGCTATATTAAAAGGCAAAGGAGCACATATATTTTGATTCCAATCCTGCACAATGTAAATAATTTTTCCATAAAAATGTAAATAAGGCTAACAATCAGACAGCATACCAGTCATCATGATTGTTTAAATATTGCAACAAACTACCATTTTCATTATAAAGTACCTTAAGTTGCATATTCAGTTCATTCATTGCAATGCAGAACTGTTCATCATTTAAGAATTACTTACTCTTCATTTATAATGAATATGACTTTTTGTCCTGCCAGTTTATCGACGAATTGTAGAATCAGATGTTGGCGACTCGTTCTACATCCGGACCCATTTTGAGTATGAAAAGGAGTCTCCATATGGCCTGAGCTTTAACAAGGGTGAAGTTTTCAGGGTGGTGGACACGCTGTATAATGGCAAGTTGGGCTCCTGGCTGGCAATCCGCATCGGCAAGAACCACCAAGAGGTTGAGAGGGGCATTATCCCCAACAAGAACAGGTACAGCAGACAAGTTTAAGTTACCGACTGAGATGCCTGTACTTTAAAACAGCATCTTCTCCTCAAGCATTCTGGGACTGTAGAAAATGTGTACCGCGCTAACACCATCAATATCAATGCTTTATCTGCTCAACTCTGTGGCATCAAGTGGAAATTTGGCACAGTTGTCAGCTACGGAAATTAATACATTTCCTTCAGCCTTTATGTTTTAGTGCACTTGCTCTCTATGATTGTTCTTTGTTGATTGAGCCACATGCGAGCTCTTAGTGAGGTTCCTATATGATGTAATATTATTGTAAACGCATGGTGACTCATTTTTCCTAGCTTTAGAAAAGGCAACACAGTTCATTGGTCCCAGATATGACACACCCTTCTTGCATTAGGTTTTTTGACACAACTCAAGGGTTTAGTGAACTGCTCTGTTGAGTGGCCAGTTGAGAGAATTGTTTTTAAGAAGTTGATGACTAAAAATTTTGACATGTTTATGAGCAGGAACAATGAGCTGTGTGTTAGGCTAGAAAAATACTGTTATGCCATTGTTTATCTAAGATGTAGGTAAAACCCATGTGGCATGAATGCAATATATAGTTTATGCTGTTCTTTTACATATTTACAAAACCTCTTAAAGCCAGGAAAATGTCAAAATTCAAGTACCAGGTTCCAGATAAGATACTAGTTCTGTCTAAGTAATCATTTGTACTGGCAAACTAATGAAACCAGTGGAGTTCCCCTGTGAGCCTGAGGTGGTTGTTTTTTCTTTTTTTCCCTTTCCATTTTGTAATGAGTACAGGCTGTCAATAGTGTCCCCATGGTTCATAGCAGGATTCAGTTAAATATATTCTAATTTTTTGTTGAATTCATAGAGTGCCTTTCTCCAACCCATTCAGCAACCCCTTTTTATTGGTATACACACACACACACACACACACACACACACACAGTTTGACAGGAAATCTCCCCAGTCCACAGCCTAGAGTCACTTGATTAGCTCAGGAAAGACACAATGACTGTGCCGGAAGGTCCATCTAAAGAAGCCTACTTGGCTACACTGCGTTTCAGTGAGGCACAGCTATAAACAGGGGAAATAGCACATTAGTTCAGCTTTGGCATCAAAGTTTCATCACTCCTAAACCACCCCCACCTAATGGATCCAACACATCAAATTATATCTATATGCAATTTCAAAAACTACGATTAAGGTACAAACCACTTACATTTTTAAAATTTTACTGCATTGCACAACAAATGATCTTTTTCACTGTGTGATTTTCTGGTGGCTGTGAATTTTGTAAGGCACTGTAATAATTATTGATCATGTAAGTCATCACTTAAGTAACATACTGAGATTCACACAAATTGTAGTTGTTCTCACTATGCACATTGTGCGATAATGGCGTATGGTGGAATGTATTGTAAAATAAATATAAAAATGTACTTCCTGACAAACACCTTTTCCCTACACTTTGTTTTCTCCAGGGCAGAGCAGTTGTCGAGCGTTCAGTACACTTTACCCAAAACCCCTGGAGGAGACCGGGCTGACTTCTGGAGATTCCGTGGCCTTCGGAGTTCCAAGAGAAACCTGAGGAAGAGCCGAGAAGACCTGTCTGCTCAACCTGTGCAGACAAAGTTCCCTGCTTATGAAAGAGTTGTGCTCAGGGAAGGTGAGTCAACTTCCATAAACGATTACTGAGGTGTTGCTTTCAGGATAGACTATGCAGTTTTCTATTTAGAAGAAGTGAACTTCAGAGTTATGCAGAATGTTTCTTCCCTGTAGAGAATGTTAATGTCTTTTCTTTTAGAAAATCGATTAAACTTAATGTAACCAGTGCTGTGCAAACTTTTGCATACGACTGTATCTTCTGGAAATATAATGCTCACATTTGTGCCCCTTAGTGGCAGATGTTGATATAGCAACTATCCAAATATTTTTTGCTGTTGCATTACTGTCACACGAAACGTCTGCTTTGATGCATAACCAAATACTCTTGTACATAATTTTACAAAGTGGCCTTTCTTTATTACCTGGATTCTTGTTAAGCTGGTCCTCAGTGAATGTGCTGTAAACAATCCAATCTCCTCTCACCAGCTGGATTCTTGAGACCCATCGTGATCTTTGGGCCCATTGCTGATGTTGCACGAGAGAAACTGGCCAGAGAGGTGCCTGATCTGTTTGAGCTTGCAAGTGAGTGTCATTTCACCACTCTCGCACACCTTTTTTGGTAAGACGCACTGTCCTGGACGCCTGTTCAATGTTCTAATCCATCTAACCGCTGTACACATTCTCCGGTGGAATATCCCTTGCTATCACTGTCCACTTTCAATTAATCTGAGTGCACTTAACATCCAGCTTGTAAACTGATCCGACGGTTGTATTTTACATAACGTTGTTGCTTTATGACTATTTTACCTTGCAGAAACACAGCACCCTGGAGAAGGGGAAAGTATGTCATTCACTACATCAGCTTGCTTGATTGATAGAGCTAGACCACCACAGGCTTTGCTTTATGGCATTAAGGACATTTGTTTTTAGTTGCTCAGATAAATGCTTGGAATGATTCTTCCTAACCTCTCTCCCTCCCCAAAGTGTATTCATGCGGTCAACAGCACCAAAGCCCAAAAGCTGCCAGTCATGCAAAAGTATGAATGGAACCACATTACTCATCAGCTCCCATTTGTAGCACTTTTTATTTTGTGGATGCATTTTCAATCTGAATAAATTTCCATGATATTCATTCATAATAATTTTGCTGCTGTTGCTGTCTGGATGAATGCAGTGTTGAGTAGTTGATGGAGGTTTGCCCTGCTGCTCTCTGTAATTGGTAGTCTATACGAACTGAGGTCTTTGAGGCTGTTAGTGGACTCTTTGTTTGATTCTGTGACTTTTTCTTAAAGCACTAGTACACATAGTAAACCCTCAGCCTCCACCTAGTCAGTGTTGCATAGCAAAATGACTCCCCCTGCTACATATTGAATTTCTACTGAAAATGTATCACCATTCACTCACCGATGATCATGTACTAGGGCTCAACTGAAAAACAGTTTTGTAAGGAATGTATTTTGTTAAAGAAGCTAAAAGTTCAGATTGTGGTATTATGGGTTGGCTTATTATGTTAAAGAATAAAATAAAATGGGCTGCAATAGTTTTACTTAAACAGCGCTTTACTGAACAGTATGATGTTGGTTGTCTCTTGTAAATAGCTTTTTTGTCATTTTTCTGTCACTCGCAATAATTAATAATGTAATATTGTAGAATGATGGGTGGGTCGTTGTCTTCTTTTGTTGGTTTCTGTTAGCTGGGCCTCATTTTAAAAATAAATATCTATGGAGTGATTTTTGTGTCAAAAGTTTCACAATAGCAAAAATAAATCTGCAAGCAAAATCCACCGAAACGAGACCATAAAGTAATTTTTGGTTTCATAATTTTATTTTATAATTTTTTTTTTTTCAAAAATTTTGGTTTCATTATTTTTGTTTTTTTGAATTTTTCTAAAAATTTTGGTTTCATTATTTTTGTTTTTTTGCTTCTGGAATCTCTCTCTGCTTCTGCTCCACATTTTTTGCCCGCCTCTGTGGTGGGTGTGGCTGTCTCGGAGGCGGACTTAAAGCTGCTGTCAGTGACCAATGAAAATTCAAGGCTAACCCCACCTTCTAAGTCCCACCCACACGTGAAAAGTGCTTCAAAAGTCAGAAGCAAAAAAATGTGAAGCAGTAGCAAAACTAAAATAATGAAACCAAAAATTACTGTTACTTGTTTCTGTGAATTTTGCTTGCAGATTTATTTTTGCTATTGTGAATCTTTTTACACAAATCACTCCATAAATATCTTCTTAAAATTCACATTTTTCACAAAGATTCTGACATTGACCAGTGATTTTTTGGGGGGGGAATTTGTTCTATTTGCACTAGATTAGTTTGCATCGGGGGGGCATTTGTAATTAAATATCTCAGTAATTAAACATATGCATCTGGGCAACATTAAAATGACTACAGGACAGCCAAGTTTCTAGTACTTTTTGGTGATTTGAGAACGTTTATGTTGCATAAAATAAACTAAATACAGCTAAACAGAGTAGCCAAAAATTGTTACCAGCACAAGATAATATCTACCTGGAAAAGCACAGATTTGTATCGCGACAGACCAAAGTTATCACAAAAATGTTGAATTAGCTTAAAAAAAACCTCCCGTAAAAGATTGAATTACCCCAGGACTAAGAATTTATTTAATTCAGTCCAAATAGGACTCAGGTGTGTTTTTTGATGTGATTTTGATCATTTGGCTGATATTGGATACCAGACAATATTTGTTGGGCCCTAATACATACAAAGGAAATACACAGAACTTCAATATTACCTTCATGTGAAATACCTTTAATAAAACTGTGACATTAAACACACAATCTCATGAAATGTGATGCTTCACAACACTAGAAACGTGGTCTTTGTGTATGCTGTCGCATGTGCACATCCATACTGAACTCTGACCTCTCTGTATGCTTTGTGGGTGGAAGCTTCTCCTTTTCTGCTGATCTGAGACCAGTTCTGACATTTCTTTTACGGTGGTTGAGATTTAAGCTTTGGAGAGGGAGAGTTGTTCCTAGACCAGCCTGAGAGGATGGCTTCTGTCTTCTGTCTGAAGATGCTAAACTGAAGCATGAGAACGAGTGCTGCGCTGTCAGTTGTGATGTGGTGATCTAACTGTTTGTGTTCTGTCTGGTGTGCAGAGAGTGAGCCCAGAGATGCAGGAACAGACCAACGCAGCTCTGGAATCATACGCCTTCACACCATCAAGCAGATCATTGATAAGGTGAGAAGAGCGAAAGAAGAAAATGAGCAAAAAAAGCTCTGAGGAGCATCAGACAGGTTCATCACAGCACGCTACTGCCCCTCACTGGCCCAGCATTGAACATGCTCTTGACTCAGCTCATACACTGGAGATCAAAATTAGAGAACTTACAATTTCCTAAAAAGTTAGTCACTGCGTAGTTCTATTTAAAGTTATGTAAACTAAAGTAAAAAGCAGTTTTAAGCATATTTCATTAGTTCTGAAGCACAGTTTTAAAAACTTAAATGAGATCTTAAGAAGAACACAGATCAAAAATAGGCAACACTTTCAGATATCTCCTAATTATATATGTTAATTAAGTTAATTTCTTTAATTATCTGACAAACCCTTTTTAACTGGCAGCCTAACTTTCCAGTTTTCATTGTCTTTGCAAGATGGTGAATCATTCTACAGTGACTGAAACCCTCCAGCTACAGGTTGTCCAGATTAAGGCTAAATTGATGATTTAGCAAGACATTACAAGAGAATTTGGTCATTCCAGATCTGTGATTTATAGAATACTGAATCTTTACGATTTCACAAACTCATTCAAGTCCCCCAAGAAGGCAAAAGAGGACAGGATAATGCAGAGAATCTCAATGGGGAGTTGGTTCAACACTGCAGCTGGAATTGCTCGCCAGTTCAACACTGAGGGTTAGGATCTGTCTCATCATACAGTGCCTCAACGTTTAAGAGCATTTGGACTGAAAGTCCGCTGTGCAGTGACTAAACCTCTCATTAGCAGAAAGCATCAAAAGGCTAGACGAACCTTTGCTGAGGATGTTGTGTGGACAGAGGAGAAGTGGTCCAAAGTTCACTTCAGTGATGAAAACAAGTTTAATTTATTTAGGAATAAATGTGTTCATCATCAAACTGGGGAAAGACTGAACTCAGTGTGGGTAAAGAAGTCTATGAAAGGTGGAGGAGGAAGTGTCATGGTTTGGGGAATGTTTTCAGCAGCAGGAGTTGGGCATCTTAAACATTTACATTCTCTCTGCCATGCAGCTGTATATCAGAACCTTCACCTTCTTCAACAACATGTGGCTTCTTCCTTGTGTTCATCACCCAATCAGCCAGCAATTTTCATGCAGGACAATGCCCTCTGTCACAGAGCAAAACCTAAAACATGAAAATAATAAAATGACCAACCCAGAGTCCTAATCTACACCCAATAGAAAAACTGGAAAATAATTGGCGACAAAATTTTGGCCAAGAAACCTGCTACAGTCACCAAACTGTGGAAGAGATTGAAAGAAGAGTTGACCAAAATCACACCAGAGTATTGACCAGTGATGTCCTATGTCCATAGATGTGCTGAAGTCATTCAAACCAATGGCATGTACATGTACCACTAATTTTTGACTATTGTAACCTTCAGAAAATTTAGTTGCTGTTTTCTAACTTTGATAATTGTGTTTTCTGTAGTACAGCCACAAAAAAAACATTTCAAATGTTGAGCAATGAAAATTGCATTATTTCTATATTATATATTATTTATTTATTTATTTATTTATTTATTTATTTATTTTATTAGACAGTAAATGTATTTCATTTAACATAACACAATAATGTCATAATTACAGTAATTTCAGGTTTATGCTTTGAGTTTTCAGTTTTTGTTTTTTTCACTGATTTAATAAATTATCTTCAAATAATTTATTTCATTTTATTACCTTCGTTATTCATGTAATACAGTACATTTTACTGATGATATATTGGCTATCAGCAGCCATGCTAATTTTATATTATTGAAACATTGATTTCAATCTTAGAAAATGTAATTCTAAACTTGCCAGCAGCCATAACACCTGTACAATACAACATGCAAATCCAGTGAAACTAAGCAACTCTGGGTCTGGTTAGTACTTGGATGGGAGAAACCTATTGTACCTGCTGGATATGGTGTTGGTGGGGACATATCGTGTTATTCCTGTCTTCTATGTGCATCCCAATGCTCAGTCCAGTGACAGGGACACTGTACTATATACTGTCTCTTGAATTAAGCATAAAATATTATGTCCTGATTCTCTGAGGACAGAAAAAGATAAGAGGACAGTCAATCTCACTCTAAATGACTAGGGGTGTTTCCTAGTTAAATTTCCCAGTCCTTACCATCCTTATCTTGGGGATCACCACCTGGCATTAGGCATGGTGCCAATAGGATCATGTTTATCTTCTCCAGAGAGTCCCAATTCTATTATCAGAACTTCTCTATACAGACTAAACCAGCTATGTCAGTAGTGGGTGCAACTTAAAGTAGCTGAATGCATTCATTTGAATGAGTGTCCACAAACATTTGGACATAATGTATTTTCTGACATATTTTGCAGGATAAGCATGCAGTGCTCGATATCACACCCAATGCTGTGGACCGGCTGAACTACGCACAGTGGTACCCTATTGTTGTGTTCCTGAACCCAGACAGTAAGCAGGGTGTGAAAAACATGAGGACCAGGCTGTGCCCTGAGTCAAGGAAGAGTGCCAGAAAGCTGTATGAGCGGGCGCTCAAACTGAGGAAAAACAACCACCACCTCTTCACCGGTGAGCAGAGAGAGAATGTGCTATGGAGTGTGAGACTCTTTAGGTTTTGGGTTAGTTTTAACTTTGGTCTGCACACTTCTGTCACTGTGGGTTTGACGTGTTGTTCTTTGTCGCGTTGTGAGTGACGTGAAACACACTTTGAAATCCAGTTTGAGCAACCAGACCATCTGGACGGATCTGTCCAAATCCAATTGTAATCAGATTTCAAACCACCAAATATGGTCAAATGAAAAATCAGAGTTCATGTGGATTTTGACTGTCTAACTACCAAAAATCAGTGGTTATTTCTAGTTTCCTTATTCTGCAAATCTACAGACAAGGTGAGAGTTACACACTCACACACAACAGCATAAGCATAAACAATCTCTACACGCTTCATGTATGGTTTATGACCGTGAGTCCTTGGGCAATGTAATTGACTGGATGATACCATCACGCCACTTAACTATATATTCTCAAAGATGCAGCTCAAGGCCTCGCTGTGAATTGAAGGAAATTGATATAGCTTTCATATGTCTAGAGTTGATGCTGTCATGGATGTTTAGTGTCATGTAGAGTACCACTCAAAAGTTTGGAGTCACCCAAAAACTGAGCATTGTTCAACACATAAGACTAAAATGCTTCTGATTCAGAATCTCAATTGCTTGTGACAGAAAGGTGAGGAATACAGTGTTATCACTTCTTAACTCTGGTGTCTTCCACAAGTTTTTGAAAGTGAGGCTTTTTTTTAAAGATTTCTCTTGAGTGATAGTGTATGTTCAATGAAACATTTTTTTATTTAATGCATACCAAATGAAAAAAAAAATCTTCCATATATGTCCATTTAAGTTAAATTTTTAACTCGGTTGTTGAGTAATAATGATTAGAGATTGTAAACCTGATTTCTTCTGATGTGGTTAAAGTGATCAAAATCAACGTTAGACTAAATATAAAATTTTTATGCATCCAGTGGGTCTAGAAATAACCTTTTTTTTTGCAATTAGTTATTCATGCAGAATTCATGAAGCAGAATATCTGGACAATAACGGGTCTAGATGTCTGACTGCTGAATTAAAGAATTTTTAGTCTTAGATAAAGATTATAGAGACCTCAGTGGGAATAAATAATTTAATTTCTCAGGACGTTGTTGGGGCAATTTAAGCTGTTATAGCATGATTTATTTTCAGCCTAAATATTTGTACTTTTCAGGTCAGAGCAGCAGTGAATCATCCTTTCAGTCTGCAGTGTGGCACTAATCTGCCTGACATTTAGTTTTTAGTGTTGTGCTAAATGAAGTAGAACAACCTCAGGTCAGTCAAGAGAGTGAAGTGGAGAGAAGGATTGCTTCTGGCTGATGTTCTGTACACTGATTAAACAGTCTCAGACCCCTGATCTAAGATCTAGGAGTTTAAAAGCCAACGTGTTCTTCACTTGAGTATAAATAATGATTGACAGCTACGTTCCTCACTGGGCTTTACCGTTATCTTGTAGAGTTGTAAACATTTGACTAAAGCCAGGCATACGCTGTGTGACTTTGGAGATCTTGGTTTTTTTTTTTTCAGTTATAATTCACACTGCATATTTGAAGATGTACATGGACCCAGAGGTGGCTGGGAAGACATGTATAATATGATTTGACCAGAGAATCTGAGGAATTCACACGTTGTACTGTCCAAATATTTTCATCTCACTTTGTGTTCTGTGATTTTGTCAGCTGGTAAATGTAATTGTCAGTATCAGTATGTTACTTTCTTTAACCGTTGCTGTCTACAACACGAGCTACGACATATTGAATTACCTCTATATTGACTGGCTAAACAATCAAATTGCAATTATAATTCTTCACCTCTCACACTGCACATCAAAAGTCAGCTGCTCTATCTAGGGCTATGTTCAAATCCGAGAAACAAATCTAATCTGCCTAGATGACTGTCCACACTGTTATTTGCAAGTAATCAGATCAGTTCAATTTCTGTGGTAACAGTGCGGGCGTCAGTAGTTACAGCCACGCTGGTGACGTGGCTTCAGAGTTGCCAGGTTTGCAGCTTTCCCACAAAATGATAATATTTATTTTAATGGATTTGTAGGTAAAATTTTAGAGGTGGCAAGGTGTTGGTTTTTAAAAACGTACCTTGACCTAAAAAATACAGTAGAAAAATAGTAGTGTTGAAGATGTCTTAGGTAGACTTTCTAATATTAGATCACAGTGGAATGGGATCTGAAAATATAGATTAGAGTAAGACTAAAATAAGATTTAAGAGTAATAAAAAATAATTATAACTTCCTCAAATATCTGTAATTAGACTCTTTAGATTTTGGGTTAGTTTTAACTTGGATCAGTACGCTTATGTCACTGTGGGTTTGAGGTGTTGTTCTTTGTTGCATTGTGAGTGATGTGAAATGCGATTTTAGCTGCCAGGGCACCCGGACTAAGATGGTTCTGTCCAAATCCAGTTGCAATCATATTTCAAACCACCTCCAAATGTGGCTTGGATCAGATTTGCAAAAATTGAATTTCATGTGGTTTTTGACTGTCCGGACTACCACAAATCAATCTGGATACAATGTTGATAGGCTAATAATCGGACTTGTGATTGCTGTCTAAAATATCAGATCAATTCTGAGAGTCTGTATGCTATAACCAAATCGGACTTAAAAACAGGCTAAAATCACACTGTATATGCCCGTCTTAAGACTGGGCGGGTAGAGTTTAGTCATACATTGATTTATAGACTGTATCTGCTAGCTTACAAGCTAATCTCCTAATTACAGCTAGCAGTAAATATATACTCAAAGATAGCTCAGTATGTAAGTAACATTGGAGAATAGTGTTTTTGTGTGATCTATCCATATAGATAACAGTGAATAAGTAATTTCTGTAATATTTTTTTTTAATTTAGAGACTTTGATGACAGTAGAGTCAACAGTAACTGAATTTTACTTTGAGTCAGAAGTCTGAGTTGTTTTGTTTCCCTGCTCTCCCTTTTCCTCACTTCCTCTCTTCCATTCTCTTCTTCATTCTTCCTCTGTCTCATTCTGTACTACTGTAGCTACCATAAACATGAACAACATGAATGAGGGCTGGTATGGAGCGCTGAAGGACACCATCCAGCAGCAGCAGAATCAGCTGGTCTGGGTTTCAGAGGGCAAGGTGAGACTCCTGTTGCTGCACAAATCTCTTCATTATAGAAATCTTGGGAGCCCCCAACCCCCTCTTCCCCATTCTCTCCCTCTGTCCCTCCCGTTCTCTCATTTTCTGTATATTTTCTTTTCTTTTCTCTCACCCTCTGACTCTGTCCTGTCTTTAGGCGGACGGTGCTCCTGATGATGATTTGGACCTTCATGATGACCGTCTGTCCTACCTGTCTGCTCCAGGCAGTGAATACAGTATGTATAGCACAGACAGCCGCCACACGTCTGACTATGAGGACACAGACACAGAGGGTGGAGCCTACACTGACCAGGAGCTGGATGAGACCCTGAACGACGATGCAGGACCACCGTGTGAGCCAGCCATCACCCGCTCATCTGAGCCTGTCCGTGAAGAGCCTCCTGTCATTCAGCAGCCTCCCGGCTACCCCGCCTACCGGTCGGATGCGCTGAGCCGCATCGAGCCAGCCGGGTTCAAGGCTCCCGCGCCGCAGCAGGTAGCGTTTCTCAGAGCTGCGCATCTCCCCTGCTGCCTGGAGGCCATGATGTGCTTCAGGAAAGGGTTGTGGAGGCGCTTCTGAAACTTAAAAACGAGGGTCTTTTCAAACAGTATCTCTGCAATATGAGACATTATAATGACCAAGTAAACGTTCTCGCGGCATATTTATTGTATATGCGTGTGTGTGTGTGCGTGTGCGCGTGTGTGTTTGTATGTTGTTTTTTGTCATTTCTGGAAATGAAATACGGCTCGGCTGTTAAACTCCCCCAGAGTAACTGTGAACACTTACCCTGATGTGACTATCGTTGTTTTTTATCAGTGTCGTTACCTATGGCGGAATGAGACAAGTCATGTTTAAGCGTGTGTATTGGCTGCTCAGCCTCCTAGCTATGTCCCGCATCCCTGTCGATCAAACTGATGTCAGTAACAGAGTTTAATGTGCATGACAGAATTATCAGTGTTATACATATTATCGTGTATGTATTTATCTATCTGATAATAATATCCAAAGTGTCTTACCTAATGTTACCAAAAAAGGTAAACGCCAAAATGTTGTACTGTATTCTAGAATTAAACACAAATCAGTATATTAACAATAGAATCTTGTCCAGTCATAGATTGTTGCAGTAACATAAAACACCTTCCTTTTCATTAAAGATTCTACACGCACATTCTAATTAGCCAGGCTCAGTGGAGGCAGAGCATGAGGAGAAAGATGATGATGGTTATGCTAGGGCCTGACCGATATATTGGTTTACTGATCAAATTGAGTGAGAAATTTATTTAATCAATTTTGTTTATAGTTTTCCGTCACTTTTTAGATTTATGTGGGCAAACGTTTCTAATTTTGGAAAATGTGTTTTGTAAATTTGCTAAACACAGGCTGTTTTGTTACACCATTATGTGAAGAGAACCAATAACATAACAATAAGAGGTCATTAAAAGAAAGCAACAAAATGTCTATCCCAATATTTTTTATATTAGAGATGGGCCAAAATGTATTTGGTCAGCCACTGATTGTGCAAGTTCTCCTACTTAGAAAGATTAGAGAGGTCTGTAATTTTCATCATAGGTACACTTCAACTATGAGAGACAAAATGAGGAAAAAAATCCAGGAAATCACACAGGATTTTTAAAGAATTATTTGTAAATAACCTTTATTGAGCCACTCTTTCATTGCCAGAGCAATGTGTGTTTGGGATCATTGTCATGCTGGAAGGCCCTACCACGTTCCATCTTCAATGCTGTCACTGTTGGAAGGTTTTGGCTTAAAATCTTACGATACATCGACCCGTTCATTCTTTCCTTAACACGGATCAGTCGTGCTGTCCTCTTTGCAGAAAAACAGCCCCAAAGCATGATGTTTCCACCCCCATGCTTCACAGTAGGTATGTGTTCTTGGGATGCATTCAAGGTGTTCTTGGGATGCAACTCTGCATTCTTCTTCCTCCAAACATGGCGAGTGGAGTTGGTACCAAAAGCTCTATTTTGGTCTCATCTGACCACATGACCTTCTCCCATGCCTCCTCTGGTCATTGGCAAACTTCAAACAGGCCTGGACATGTGCCTGCTTGAGCAGGGGGACCTTACATGCCCTGCCTGATATTATACCATGATGGCTTAGTGTGTTACTAATGGTTCTCTTTGAGACTGAGGTCCCAGCTCTCTTCAGGTCATTGACCAGTTCCTCCTCTATAGTTCTGGGCTGACTCCTGACCTTTCTCAGAAACATCCTTACCCCACAAAGTGAGATCTTGCATGGAGTCCCAGACAGTCATGTTGTGTTTCTTCCATTTTCTAATAATTGTGCCAACAGTTTTTGCCTTCTCACCAAGCTGCTTGCCTATTATCCTGTAGCCCATCCCAGCCTTGTGCAGGTCTTTAATTTTGTCCCTGTTTTGTTCTTGCTGGTTGGTAGGTGACCTAATAATTATTTTCCACCATAATTTACAAAGAAATTCTTTAAAAATCCTACAATGTGATTTTCTGGATTTTTTTTCTCGTTTTGTCTCCCATAGTTGAAGTGTAACTATGATGAAAATTACAGACCTCTCTCATCTTTCTAAGTAGGAGAACAAGCACAATCAGTGGCTGACTAAATACTTTTTTTGCCCCACTGTATGTTTATCAATTGACATAATTGAACACTGATTGTCTTACCAGTATTCTGAAGCACTGTTTATTTAAAAAAACTGCTAAAATCTTTCATATCCAACCCTTTACAATTGGATTGGCTCATTATTATTGACTATCTTATTATTACTGGTTATTATTTTGTAGTATCAGTGCCATTTTCATATTGGTTGGGCCCTAGAAGATTGAGTTCAGGAACAGTGGTGAGGTTTGTGAGCACACTGTATTAAACATTTCTGACCACCTTCACAGAAAACAGAAGCTGCTCTTCCTGAGCCGCTGACTGAGACAGCGCCCCCTGGTGCCCATCTTAATGTAGCACTTCTGAGTGGTGCCCCGGAGGGCCCAACTGCCCCCACTCAGGGCGACTTAGCTCAGCCTCCGGCTCCTGAACCCCTCCAAACCGGACAGCCCGGGTCAGAGCCCAAGGTACCACACTATCCGCCCGGCGACGGATTTGGGCCGATCCGGTTACGGCCCAAGCTTGGTGCCTTCTTTCTCTCTTTCTTCCGTCTGCCATGCCTGTGTGCTGCCTCTCCCTTCTGCATGTGCGCTGTTAGCTGTGTGCCTCCCTGTGAGAATGTGTGTTGGGCTGGGCGATATGGCCAGAAATCTCATTACATTGTATTTTCCCTTGTTCTTCAGTAATGATAATTGGCCATTATCAGTACATTTTTATGTTGCTGATGTTGAATTCAGTAACAGATCGGCGTCATTGTGTTAACACAATACCTTACATGTGTAACATTTATCCAAGAAAAGGATCATATTATCGCCCAGGCCTGTGTGTATGTTTCTGGATCTGATCTGTGTATTGTTGGTGTGTCTGTATTGTCAATTTGTAACCAGCAGTGGATGAGTCAGGGCCCTTTGCTTGTTGAAAGCAGTTGTAAGGGACTAGTTCCTCCCACTGCTGTTTGCACTCTTGCATGGCTCTGACTAGCCTGGATTTGTTTTATCTCTGGTCTGTGCTGTTGTTGAAGTAGAACTAGTGCTGGCAATACTTACAAATACCGTGGGTTTACTTATTACTTAATCTGATGATTTTTCCCTGCCTGTCCTGACTTTGATAGGTAGCCTTGTTGATTAGTAGCTCAATAGAAATTTGCAGACAGGACTGATAGCAGTGCTGAAAGGCTACTTCTCAAAATGTTTTTTTTAATCTAGTCTGAAGTGAACCTTGCCTCAATATTGGCAAGTTGAGTTTTTTTTGTCGCAGTGATTCTTTTTTTTATTTTTTGTTTACATTAGTTTTTAGTCCCCCATATATTTGTTTGCTTTTGATGTATAGTGATGTGTACTGACTTTGATCATTCTTAAATGTAAAACTCTCTTAAAACTACCATCTGTATGATGGCAGCTTCTGGTTTGACCTGTCTAATAACGGCCTCCTTTGAGTCTCCTCTATTACAGGTCTTTCCTGTGACTCTAAGCTTCAGCCTTCAGCCATTAATGTGTATTAATCAACTCTGGTTTTTGCTGTGTCTAATTGGCTTGAGCTTACAAGTTTTGTATTATTTTCATAATAACTTAAACTGGCTCGTCTACTGTTGTCTTTACCCTCAGATGTACCAGAAAGAGATCTACAGTGTGGATGAGCAAGTCCGTATAAGTCCTGGGCTGAAGCAGCCTACATACAACCCCCAGCAACCCCTTTACCAGGAAGAACAGCCATACAGAGATTATGACCACCAGCCCTACCGCTATAACAGCACATATGTGGAACCAAAGGCTCGTAACTTTGACTCTCACTTGCAGTACAACAGTCATGTGCCTCCTTATGAAGAACAGTGGCCGACTTATGACCACCAGGGGCCACCACCCCAGCAGTATGACCCTCATCTGAACTACCAGGATGGTTCAGACCGTGACTACAGTCCGCCCCAGTCTCGTTACGACACGGGCTACGACACAGGGCGGCCCCGCTATGGAAAACCCAGCCCAGGACCAACCCGTTATGATGAACCCCCAGCCACAGGAGGCTATGATGGACGCTCTCGTTATGACCCAGAACCACAAGCCCTCCCTCCACCAGTCTCACGTTCCCCTGAACCTCCAAAACAGCAGTATTATGAACCTTCTCCATCAAAACCCAACCAGGGACAACCGACACAGAGAGGCTACATGAACTCGGAAGCTCCTCCACCCCCACCAAAACCTGAGACCCTCCCATCACCACCAGATGCAGGCATCACCGCAGCATCGTCCAAGCCTTTCCCCCCTCCCCCGCTACAGACAGAGGAAGACCCTGCCATGAAGCCGCAGTCAGTGCTGACTCGGGTGAAGATGTTTGAAAACAAGCGTTCAGTGTCTGTGGACCGGGCCAGAGAGTCTGCTGATGCAACAGTAAGAGTGAGTCAAGTATTGTATATTGGTCATTGCCACTGTAGTACTGAAGATAATTTTCTAACAACACCTGTTATAAGCGAATGCCCATTGGAGGCACTACATCTTTTTGAAGAATGCATTAACACAACACAATACAGTGTTTCCCCGAAAATAAGACATCCCCTGAAAATAAGACCTAGTAGAGGTTTTGCTGAATTGCTAAATATAAGGCCTCCCCCGAAAGTAAAACCTAGCAATGTTTTTGTGCTGCAGAATCAAACTCGGGTGTTGATAAATAAAAATTAAAATAAATAAAAAAATACATTAAAAACAAAACTGTTTAGAAGAAGAAAAAAAGGAGAAAAAGACGTGCAGCACGCAGCGGCACAGCGATGAGCTGTGGGCCAGAGAAGAGAAATCTCCTGGGTTTACACTCACCATACTGCAAGAGCATGCTATCAAAAAGTCCGTCCACAGCGTTCTGAGTATCTAACATACTGTACAGAAGTCATATATCTGCAGAGTTCGGAGATGTAGCCGGTAAGAGTCATTACAGTGATAAAGGCTGTTCCTCTGAAGATGTTAGCGCTGCGGCTAAGCTAATAGTGGCTGCATTAGCCCTATAGACTTTGGACTTGAGCTCAGTATTTTAAACATTCACTAAAGTAAGATGGATTATAAGCACATTTACTTGTTTTAGCAAATATGTTCATAAAGTGTTGGAACGCAGTAAAATGTTAATGAGCAGCTGCATTAAGCACTTTAACTGTATCTAAATATTTTCTGTAATATTCATTTATTATTTTTTCTTTCTCTGTATATAATAAATGTAAATTTTTTTGTTCACAATAAATGTGAATTCTTCTTCATGGGGAAAATAAGGTATCCCCTGAAAATAAGACATCCCTAATTTTTTATATATATAATTTAAAAATTAATATAAGACACTGTCTTATTTTAGGGGAAACGGGTATGACTGTGCCATCTCTACCAATCGGTAGAGGTATGGGTGGCTAAAAAAAACATCCACTAGAGGTTACTAGAAATTGCAACATTTTCTTGCCTGAATACAAACCAGCAATGCTTCGTAGCTATGTCACAGGGAATCAACTAGATCAAATGCTGAAAAACCACTGGTAGTGTTGCACCACCACACAGATGAGTGTGGTGTTTAAAAAGTGAACAAAATCATGATGTTATTGCAGTTTTTTTTATTTGTATTTAATGTTCTCATTTTACCATGAAGTGCATCTCATTTTATGTTTGTACATTTTTAAAGTGTACATAAAAAACAACTTTTAACAGTTTTTTTTTTAATTGCCATCCACCTTTCTTGTTTCTTGGTGAGGATGTTAAAGGGTTTAAGAAGCTTTAAAATTTAATCAGAAGTCAATAGAGTAGCTACTCCCATCATTGCCGTCAAATTGGCAAAAGGAAATGTATTTCCACAACTTTGGATTGTTACAAGTTATTTCTGTGGTTCACAACAATCTCTAGCAACTTCATGGTAGTTCTTAGGTTAATCATCCTCATACACTGGTTAGGATTACTTGCCCATGTACTGTAATCCTGTCTGAATTGTACATGTGAAGAAGAACATATTCTAATGACCCACTCCTCATTCTTTTTTTTTTTTTTTTTTTTTTTTTTTTTT
>BRDA01002218.1:110206-120527 GCA_036984385.1 Crenuchus spilurus
TCAATAGTGAAACGTGGACAGAGATTGGAAGCCAAACAGCGCCCACTAGTGTCAAAATCCGATCAGAAAAGTCGATACCGATCAGTTAAAAAATGCCGTGATTGGCCCGATCCCGATCTTTGAGATCGGATCGGGACGTCCCTACTAATGGACTATGGTGGCACTCAATTCAACTGATAGGTCAGAACATTCTGACCACTTACAGATGAAGCAAATAACAATGATTACCTCATAACAATGGCACTTTGTCAAGGTATGTGATATATTAAATGGTAAGAGAACAGTTGGTTCTCGTAGTCAGTGCACTGGATGTGTAAGAAATGGGCAGCCGTGATGATCTGGGCTAAATTGTTAAGGCTAGTGCATCTCTGAAGGGCTTCTGGGTAGCTCCTGGTCAGAAATGGACAGAATGGTCTCAATCTGACTGAGCATTTGTAAAATGTGCTGAATTCCTATTTGTTGCAGCGCTACCTTGAAATTTGCAGGCTCAGACAAGCAAGCAGGTTCTTCCCAGAAACATTTGCCATAATAAACCTGCCAAAGCACGTCGATACAAAACGATGTTCACTATTCACCGCCACTCTTTGTAAGGACACTTTAAGACCCTCGCAGTCATTTGTTCATATTAGGCTCATCTGCATATTGCAGCTTTCTTCAATATCAAGCGGTTGTAAAGAAAACATGGACTAAATGACTTGTGCAGCCGTAGAAAGTGTAAATGATTGATTTCTTCATTACTACATATAAATATGCCACTTTAAAATGTCCTGACTAATACAACGTTCAGTGAAGCAGCAAGTTGAGACGTTTGCGTTATGCTAATGGAATATTTGCCTGCAAGTCTTCCCTCTCTTTAATATCTGTCACAGCACATGTTAGCTGATGAATTAGAGTAATTATTGCTTCGGAGGTTCTATTTCTATACTTAAGTTAATAGAGTCGGCTGCTGAACTCATTTCATGGCCTAATTATAACAGGGAAGCAGAAGCATTCATCTGAGACCATGTACTGTCACGAAACATTCACCAAACCTTCTCTTCTGCATTCATCTGGGCTTGCTCTGAGGCCTCCTCACAAGGTATGCATGCCAACTTGTCTTTCTGGCAGGCAAGCAAGAGATAAAAACTTAAGCGATCGACAAACACTTTTTCAGAGTGCTTTACAGCACCCTTCATATTGGCACAGTGCATCATAGGGCTTTCAAGAAGACAGGGAGGGTGGGGGTGGAGGGGGTCAGAGTGCATTCCCAGCGAAGAATGCACCACACACACATTAGCTATTCAACCCCCTTTGTGCCTCCTCTTCTCAGTCCATATTTAAGTGGGTCATGAATCCTGCCAGCCTATACAGCACTGCGAATAGGGCCGTGCTGAGGAGAAGGGAACCACGGGAACAGGAAGAGAAATGGATAAAAAGAACACAAGGGTGTGCACACACACACACACACACACACACAAGCTGCTAAATGTAATACTGTGGGACTAGCAGATAAGATATACATCACACTCACAGCACTCACCCCCTCTCCTCTAATCTATCCCATTAGAGCTACACTAACTGCAGCTAATAAAGCAACACAAGATCCATTACCATTACCTCTGATATAATAAACTAAATGAGAATTTACACACCATATCCTCATCGCTATATGCAAAACCATCTGATCCATGCAGTTAATCTTAAGATGAACAGTATTACAGTTTTGGCCAATAGTACATTCTTCTGTGAAAGTCATAAATTCTGAACTGCTGTTAGCAATACAACTGCTGGAACATCTAACATTTGTTCATCACAGTGAAGGACTACAATATCTGTCAAAGCATCCATGATCACTATGAGCATGAATCCTATGTACAACAGCAATTCAATACTTATCCAATGGCTGGTGCTCTGATTTGAAAATGGTCAAATATTTGGTTTTATTCTAGCAAATTTGATTAAGCAAACTGCTCTCTCATTCAGAATTTTTCTGAAACTGCTGAAAGTGTGTAGTGTGTGTGTAAAAGAGAGACATCTGTGGAGATAAAAATCCAGCAATCATGCATCTCTGGAGTGGAGGGGTATATTGGCTAACTTAGCCAGAGTTTGTGCTGCCTTAGCTGCATTTCAGAGGTGTGGGCTTCTGAAAGCGGCCTGCATGTGGCTGGGTGGGTGTCACATGAGGACGTAGGCTGGATACTTGACAATACTTCTTTTACCATTGAGTACTTGTGTTTCATGGTCTTTCTGCCACAAAAAATATGGCATTTGACTATTTAACCAGGGATTCAATCCAAATGAACAGAGAAATTCAATAAATTAAGTAGTAAATGCGCAAAATTATCATCATTTTAGATGGCAAAGACTGAGGCCTAAGATCAGCATGACTAGACCTTTACAGTAGCAGGAGTAACACTGGCTGATGTATTGTCTTTACCAGTACTGGTGTCACACAACAATGTTTATTTTAACACTAATGATGGAGAGTATAAGCTTGAATGAAAATTAAAAAAAAAAAAAAAAAACAATCCACTATAAGCCTAACTATAACAAGTGTTCATCCATCTTCTTAACCACTTGACTTAATCCACCTCAGGTTGTGATGAACTGCCCCTTCATTGGCCACTGAGTAGGGCATTACCAAGACACCATTTGTCTTAAGTTTCCTTTTTTTGTCTTGTATTTAACAAGTTTCCCTTTGGTGTAATTTTAAATCACATCACACCAAATGAGCTCAGTCAGGTTTGTAGAGCCTTGAGTATCAGTACACAGGAAGAATGGGTTCATTACCTTTATTAATGTGAACTTAAACAACATGTGGTACTATGACAAATTGAACATGTTGAATTGTTTAAATATCTTGCAGGAATAGGTATTAGCCATCACTTTCAACACACTTTTTTCCTGCACAATATCAAGTAACAGCTTCTGGAGACTTACAGCACTATGTACTGGCTGCTCTACTGGACACCTGTTTTATCAGATTCTACCTTTACAAACCCTAATGCCAGTATCAGGATGCTGGTTATCTGATATCCCTGATCTCAGCCTTGCCATCCAACACAAGCAAGAAACTAAACACGCAGGACACTTCCACATTTATCGCTAAGAAAGATGTCCTGAAAAGAGACTACATGATTTTTCCTTTACCTAAAATTTAATCAGTTAGCCAAGAAATTAATGTTAGGCTTAGTGTTTTCCTTCTTCAGTAAATGATTTTTGCAGATAGAGTTCAATTCCTTGTTAGCTACGTAGCTCTCCTGCAATGCAAAACTAAATAAAACTTCAGATACAATATATGTCTTGGTTGATCACCCACATCTGGGATCATTCTTTCATGAAAAACATTCCTTGAACAATGTTAACTGA
Organism: Crenuchus spilurus; assembly: GCA_036984385.1. Taxonomy (NCBI): domain Eukaryota; kingdom Metazoa; phylum Chordata; class Actinopteri; order Characiformes; family Crenuchidae; genus Crenuchus; species Crenuchus spilurus. Next base: position 113,555 of record BRDA01002218.1, read on the forward strand.
ATTCTTATAGCAACAGCACTCGGCCAACCTGAATTTGTGGAGGTGTGTTTCACATTGATTTGGCTAGTAAAAAATGCAAACACACCCTGGTTCAGAGTTGGTCAGTCAGAAAGCACAGAACTAGCCAGTGGGGAATGCTGTGGCCTTGGGAAAGCCAGGCTCCTTGGAAGAGAGCTTAACCTCAGGAAATGTCAAGCACAGGGCAAGACTCCCTGACCCATTTTAAGGGCAAGCGCCCCAAAAATTCAACTGTTTAAGGATTACATGCAGGAATGTACACTTTAAATGTATTCTCACCAGCACTAAACATCCTCCTTTGTACAATTTGACTGTAAAAATACCTGATGCAAATCCCAGGATATGGATGAAGATTTGCATGAAAGCTTTGTCTCAATTCATTCTTCCTTGCCATATGCAATTCATTAACATTTAAGTAGGAAAAGAATACAAATGTATGTCAAAAGAAAACAGGAGATGTGCAGTCTTTTAAGAAAAAAAAATCCTCTGTCCCTTTAAGAGTTCTCTGCCCACAAGAATTCTCTGTTGGCATGTTGTTTTCTACAAAATTATGGGAGGCAAATTGGGTTGCAACACTCTTTAGGGAACCTCCATATATTTTGGTTCTTTTTGTTTGCAATCATATTTAGCAGTGTTATCCCAAATGTAGTGATTTTAGATAGTAGCTATTGGTTCATGTGAAATATCTCAGCCTATGTTTCCTGAAATCTTAAGCATGAACAAGCAAACAGGCTTGCTAAATATAGATGAGTGTTTATCCAAGGCAGCGGGGGCAGGACTGTTGTTTTGTTTGGCTCAAATGTCCAACATTTGACTCCTTCATGTTTACTCTCCAAATTTCAATTCAATACAGCTACAGTAACTCACTATGGTAATCCGATGCATCCCACTTAATGAAATGGAGCAGTCTGCGTGCATGGTTTACAGACTGTGTGAGAAAACCAGAGGCAATGCAACTGCAAGCCTAATGCCACAGGTGTGTGTTCTGTGCTAACAATAACACCCCACCCACCAGAGGGAGAGTGCTGGAAACCAGGGAGTCAGGTGTGCAATCTCCATCCTCAAAGGACCAAAAACTGTGCACCCAGCACCCTACAGCATCCAGAAGGCCTGAAATAACATTACAGAAAATGTTAAATTAATCGGCAGTTCTAAACATCATAAAAAGTGCCTCGATACATCTCCTTTAGTGTCACAGAGAGTTTGGAAATGGACAAAGCCTGTATAAACAGTCTGGACAAGCCCTGCGAGTGTAGTATGTATGGTAGACGCAAACCCATCAGTTATCTCCATAAAAGGGCAAATGAGATCCTCCATCATCAGACTGAAACACAACAGATCAGTGTGCTCCCTGGGGCGCCACTCCATCAAAACCTCAACAGATGAATTTTTGTTTTCACTGGAGAAAAAGAACCAGGCCCAGGCTCAGAGAGAAGTAATCCAATGTTCTTGTTTCATTGTACCTGCCTGATGAGACTGGCAATATAGGTCTATATGTGGATTCACTCAGGTTAAGAAAAGGGCCAACTCTATGTTCAGAGAACACAGACCGTTTTCATTTTCTGTGAAACAGCTATTCTTCATACACACTCTTATGGATGTCAAGTTAAAGGGGATGTTCACCTTTTTCACATATCTAAGCCTGTATAAGGCTATTTCTAGGCAGCTCAGATAGTTTGAATCAGTTGCTTGAGAAAAGACCCTGCCCCCAGACACGAATGTTCCTCATAATAAATTCATCCATAAATTTCTCATAAAATGTAAACATCTTCACAACCAGCACATATTGGCTGTCTGAGGGCACTAGAAAATGCCAAATATTTAATGTGAAAGGCAAACTTTCCCTTTAAAGCAATACTCTTCATAACAGGGATGCAAGCCCATTACTCCAAACACAGCCCAGAATTCACACAGCTCAGGATCCATGGGCCGTATAATGAGAATGATTAGGGCTGTCACAATTATGATTTTTTGCTTATGATAAATTGCCATATAGATAAGCATGATTAAAAGCTGTCTACACTGAAAAATTAGGTACAAGTTTAATGTAGCCAAAATATCTGCTCCGTTACCCTGCTTTCTGTCTGTTCATATGCAGTACGTCTGAACTGACTACAAACACAGCTCATATTCATAAACATGTCTTTTAAAACTTTAAATCACACCAAATGTAAGAATGTCTGACTTCATAAGATCCAGCACATTTCAATTAATTCTGCTTCACTGATGTTTAGTTTCAAATGTACCTGATAAGGAAAAAATCACATTGTTTGTAAACATGCAACAGTGAAAACTATGCTGTACCTGTAATCACCTTAAATATAAGAGTTGGGACACTTTCTAAAAATGCAATAAAATTCACTTTTATTTTCATTTAACAGACAAAAATGATTTTTCTGTTTACTTTGAAATGTAAAGTTTATATTTAACTTTTTAAATATAAACTAACTTAGAAATTGATGCCTACAGGGCATTAAAAAACATTGGTGGCTATATTCATGACCATTGTTCCCTTAGCAGCATTATTTCAGAAACTGTCATGATGAACCATGGTGAACATATCCACATGAGCTTGGGAATACTTTTGAAAATCATTGTTACTTAACCTAGTCAGACACTGCATCAAGACTAGCATATGTTTATCTCACACAGAAGAACCGGTGAGTTCTCTGGGCCTGAATTAATCTGAGCTGGAATTCTGTGTTCTGTGGTCAGACAAGTCCATGTTTCAGCTTGTTCGTGGGAAAAACAGACACTTACTTCTACATGCCAGATGAAAAAGACCATTCAGACCATTATCTACAAAAACAAAACCAGCAACTCTGATGGTATGGGGTGCATCAGTGGGTAATCTGCATACATGTGAACTACCACTGACATGAAGGCTTATATTGGTATTTTGAAGAGACATAAGTTACCATCAAGATGACAATTTTTCAAAAGGAATTCCCAGGAAACCAGAGAATGTCAGGCCTCATTCTGCACAAGTTACAAAAGTGTGGCTTCATAGACTTTATAGTGTGAGAGCGCTTGACTGGCCTGACTGCAGTCCAGATCCATCTCCTATTAAAATGTATGGTCTTTCATTCCATTCGTCCAATTCTCCTGCATCATTAAGAGGAGAATCAGATGAATAGTGAACATGGACTGTTGAGCAGCTAAAGACTTGTATACAGCAAGAATGGGCAAACATTCCACTATAAAACTGCAGCACTGAAAACAGTAAAAACTTTTTTAAAAATGTCCTTTTGTTTGGTACAACAAGTTAAAGTGAAAAATTAGATTTCTGTTTTATTGACTATACATTTTTAGAAAGTGTCCCATCTCTTCTGGAAAAAAGTTACTGGTGTCACATGGTTCTATTACACACATTTGGCTCCCAACAACTTCCCTTTTATGTTAAGTCAACTCTGACAGTCAAAAATTACTTCCCATTTAGCCTTTTAATTATTCAGATTTATCCATTTGATTGTCAACTAGCACTTACACAAATCACTGGTAGAGCAGGAAAATGTCTGTTCTACTCAAAGAGATATTGGACTACAAGGACATTTCCCTTGGGACAGGAATTCTTAGTTTTCAGCAGACTTGAGATTTATTGAATCGTAAAGGCATGAAAGCTGACTCATTCTCAGAGATTGAGGCCTTGAAGCTTTGCGACTTGTATTAGAATGTCAGACATGCATGGATTGCCAGGCAATCAAACAAAGCTTCAGAGGCCACACAGAGACAACCTACAAATATTCCTTCCTAATCATTAACTACGTTCAGTAGGTCAAAAATATTGTAATAGGTTGCTGCTCTCAAATTGTACAGTCTTACTCTGGGGAAAGTCAATGTTATGTCACTAGTGTTTAATTTGTACCACAATACACTGCAATAACAATGGCTTGTTAGAAGACCAAACACAGGGTTGCTACATCTCTGGAACAAACAGCTTCCATTAAAACCCTCCATCATGATGCTCATTGTCAGCTTGTGAATGAAGGACTTTCTGAACAATGTGGAACAGGAGCTCTCAGCAATGTTATGAACAAAGACCAAAGAGCTCAGTGGAGAAATATGAGTCAGCCGCTATGCTTTCATTGGACCATTAGAACAGTAGAGGAGGGCTTTTGCTGCTCCAGTCCCACTGGGACACTAACTGCTTTTCTACACATAATGACACCATATAATCTAGAAGTAGCTGTATAAAATTATGCTCTATACAGGGGTTCATTAAGGTATTGATTCAGTCCAATTAAAATTCCCATAACCAAGCTGTTGGACAATGTTTCCTTCAATGGATATCATATATGACTTGGTTTCATGCCAAGTGTATAATGTCAAATTGTTTCATAAGCAACAGTAATTACAATGCAAATGTTTACACACATGCCAGTAAAATCCCTGACTCAGCTATTCAGATAAAGGGTTACTATAAGTATACTAATTTTGTAATGCATTATCTGGTTTATTTGTGGCACATCAGTAAATATAATAGCAGAAAAACAATTCCAAGTGGATTCTCATTGACTATGATTGCATTCCCCCAAAATGTTGTGAAATGGGCTTTTTTTGATTCCCGTTAGCCCACATGGCAAATATCTTGCTCACTTTAGTTTTTTATAGTAACTGAGTGACATGTGCCCATCAAAAATTGCAAATCAAGAAGTTTTTGTTTTCTGTATTGCCAATACCAATACTGTTTTAAAGTCTGGTGCAGATATTGACTCGATATTGATGCAACCCTGGTTCTAGACCACTCTTTAGATGGTGAAAGTGTTCATGTTCTCAAAAGGCAAAATGCTATTCTGAAAAAGCACAAGTAACAATACTAACTTGGGCTACAAACAACATAAAATATCACTTTGGTTTAATGTAGAGAGAGAAAGAGAGAGAGCTAGCTAGCTTTCCTCACTTGCCACTTTATCAAGAAAGACATGGGCAAGCGGCTTCTAATCAAGTTGAATAGACTCCAGCCAGTCTAAAGACAGCAGTCCATTTAAGACTACTCTCAAGATAAGTGCACAGGCACCAGCTTTTCCCAATTTGCTCTTCGTTGAGCCACAGCTCATCTGAAAGAACAGACATTTACAGCAAACCTCTTGCTACCAGCTGCTGGTTTGGGAACACTCACTGGGCAGGGGGTCGTCCTTCTTTAGACAAACTCGCATTGTTGTCAGTGCTGGCTTTCCTTATAAGATGTAAATTAAACAACAGCAGTTCAAAGTTGGGGCTCTATCCATATCCTTCCTCTTTTTGAGAGACCAGTATCAAGACTTTCACAAAGTTGTAAACACAAAAGAAAAGAAGCCACCTTAGAAAAGAAACCCAGCCTGATGCTCCAATGCTGGCAAGTTTCATAGGCTAGAGGTTTCATCACCTTCCTCTCTTAACTAATGGCAACTTCTCAGCATCACTTGGGCATTATGTGATTAACTGTCTAAAATAAAATAAACTCCAACTTGTAAAAGGTTTCTCAAAATATTCACCATCTACCCACAAGGCACTCAAGAATAGCTTAATTCTTAGACTTCAGACATCCAATAGGAAATTATATTGTTAAATCAAGTAGACAATCCTTGGAAAATGGAAAATAATTGCTAAAAACAATCAATTCTTTTTACATGACCATTTCCTAAATTATTTTTATTATCAATTAGAATCATTATTTGTTAACAGAGCTCAGCAAAAATGCTTTCTTATAGGTGCTTGTTGTAAGTCAAGACAAAAGACAGTGGCTGCCTGGCTCATGATCACGCCTTCAGCACGATGGGATTACTGAGGTTTCACCCACACATGACTCACTCTCATTTGCCATCCGCTAAAGTGCTGTAAAAGGTCCACTACATAAAATGTTTCATTCAGTTTGAAAGAAATATACTTCTGCATAAAATAATACTACTTCATGTTAAGCATTAGATGCACCATGGTAACAAGAAATGAAAACTCAGGAAAATTTCTCTTTTGCCACTAGTCACTGAAGATCTTTTGACAAGCAGGAAACCCAGTAACTGTCTTCAAGTATGTAACTAGTAATAAATCCAATAATATGCAATTTACAACTATAAGAAGATGACAAGATAACACTGCTACTCTGGGCAGAATGAAATCTGCTAAATGTAGAACCACGTTTTAGGGAAACATTGGTTTAAGGAATAAAAATGGTTCTGGTTCATTTTCCATTTACACACAAGAGATCCAGCTTGAAATAAGCATTATTTCCATTGATGAGGACTTCAAATTTACTGGGACATATGTTGGCAAACAAACATTAATTAGATTTACAGATGGACCAATCAATTTTTTCCAACAGCAGTGCTTCAAATTTCTAACAGACTTAAGCTCCCTAGGCCCTGAGTGAAAAGGCTTCTTCACTACAAGCAAAGGCTTTTCAAAGCCAGACATGATTATACAATATTTTGAAGTGATACAAAATGTAACCGTAAAACTCAAAATATTTTACATTCACTTGATCTGAGGTAACTGATTAGCCTTTAAGTTCATACGACCATTAACACAGCAGGATGGAGGCAGTCACTCACACAACAAAGCTGCAACAATTTAAAAAGCAGGGAGAGATCAAGGCCCACAACAGCCACCCTTTTACTAATGCACGAGCTGATAGTTCACACAGGAAAACTGGAGCCCATCAGACCTTTTGATATCAGATCAAATATTAAATAATAATGAGGATGCTACAGGAAGCGAGAGCCATGCAAGAGCAGTTTTAGCATGCTTAACACATCCTCAGTGCCTGAAGCCACGATTTCATAGATGATTATTTCATTTCGTCAACATCTAACGTGTCAAATGGCAAATTAACAACTGCATTTCAAGCTGCCTTCAAAAACCATATACTGCTAGAACTGGACTTCAGATCGAAACAGATTTAAAAAAAAAAAAAAAAAAAAAAAAAAAAAAAAAAAACTTGTTGTGAAAAAAAAAAAAAAAAAAAAAAAAAAAAAAAAAA
>BRDA01002218.1:121619-137467 GCA_036984385.1 Crenuchus spilurus
ATACAAAACAGTTCACACATCATAACTGTGGATCTCTGGTCTAATATTAAAGCTAAAATATACTAAAGTTATAAAAAATAAGCTTATATCTGATACATTTCCATAAAGTACAATAAAATGCTTGTTTACAAATGTTAAATAAACACAACTTTGCTTCCTACCTGCTGCTATTAACGTTACTGCACACAAACCTCCCATACACATCAGATATCAGACATATTAGTCACGATTAATGAGATAAAATTCAAAAGCCAACGTAGTGATACACAAACATTCATTCCGCCTCTCGGCCAGCGCTAAAGCCCGCCTCCGTACTCTGATTGGCCGCCACGTTCTCCGAAGCTTACAGTATTCATATCAGATTGGAGGATTTTGCCGCTTGTCACACTTAACCTGATTCCCATTGGCGGGCTGCAAAACCTGACTATTCAATAGTGAAACGTGGACAGAGATTGGAAGCCAAACAGCGCCCACTAGTGTCAAAATCCGATCAGAAAAGCCGATACTGATCAGTTAAAAAAAATGCAGTGATCGGCCCGATCCCGATCTTTGAGATCGGATCAGGACATCCCTAGTTCTGAATATTATTAGCATTAAAAGTCTTACACTGTATGTGATGATGTAAAATAATGATAAGTTATAAAATATAAATATTATTGCTATTGTAATTATTATTAGAAATGTGTAGTTACATAGTAATTTTTATGCCTATGCCAGGCTAATCAAGAAACATATGACATTGTAAAACATAGAAAAGAATATTAAGGGTAAGAAATGAGCATGTACTAAATATTCTCTCTTGTGTGTCTTCAGGAGAAACACTGCTGAGTCCGCTGGTGATGTGTGGTCCTCATGGTCTGAAGTTTCTGAAGCCGGTGGAGCTGCGCCTGCCACACTGTGCGTCTATGACTCCTGATGGTTGGTCTTTTGCTCTAAAATCCTCCGACTCCTCGTCGGGTACGCTGCCCTCTAATCTCTGTGCTTTTGGGGCTTTTGCGGGGTTGGCTCTATGGCTAACGCAGCTGTTGTGGGCTTCAGAAGGGTCAATCTCTTTCACTCAGCAGGTTATTTATCATGCCAGTACACATACAGTCATGCATCAAAAAAAGTTAAGTTTTTGTTCGTTATTTAATTCAAAAAGGTACATTTTATATTTTACATTCATTACATGTAAAGTTACATATTTCAAGCCTTTTTGAAGTTAACTTGCCAGTCAAGCACAGTAATATTATTGTCAGCAAACCGTATGGTAGTAGTTTGGCACTGAGGGCAGGTGAAAAGTCTTGCTGGAAAAGGCAATCAGCATCTCCATAAGGCTTGTCAGCAGATGGAATCATGAAGTGCTCTAAAATCTCCTGATAGAAAGTTGCGACTTGATAACACCAGACTGCAGAAACTGCACACAGGATCTGTGTACGGTCATGTTATTCACTCTTCATTCAGACTGTAGGACTTTGAATTCCCAATGAAATCCAAAATTTACTTTCATATCTGAAAAGAGGACTTTGGAAGGCCCCGAGTGGCTCAGCAGGCTAAGATGCTAACACTATGACCAGATGATCACAAGTTCGAATCCCTCCCGGTCATGCCATCAACAGCCGGGGCCCAAGTACTCTCTCTGGGCGGGTAGATGGCGCTCTCTCCCCCTATCACTTTTGCATTGCAATGTCCGCTGGCTCAGGCGTCTACTGATTGGTCCATTCAGAGCTGGGAATCCTGCGCTTTCCTCTGAGCGCGTGGGCTTCCCAGTGACATTGTATCAAGCGGTAGTTTGAAAAGAGGCGGTGGCTGCATCACACGCAACACAGGACGCTTGTGCTTGTCTTCACCCTCCTAGAGTCAGGAACAGTGCAAAAGTGATGGGGAGAGGCCTAATGGATGGTATGGGTTAAATGACTACTACATTGGAGAGGGAAAAAGAAGAGGACTTTTTGGACCCCTGAGGAGTCAAGTTGTTTTTCTCCTGAGCCCAGGTATAATGCTTCTGATGCCTTAGGTTCAGGAGTGCCTTGATATCAATATGTGGCAGTTGTAGCCTGATTGAATACTAATTTACTCCAGCGGGCAATGAAATATAGTCATTTTAATTACTCAATTTTTGATTTTCAATAACTATAAGCCAAACGCATGAGCCAGTTGTTTTGATGTATGACTGTAGACTTCAGGTTCATTTTCAACTCATTCCTGGGGAGCACATATTCATTCTCTTGCTGGTGGCTAATTTAGCATGATCTTCGGGCACCATGTATTTTCGGCTCACTGCTTTTGCTGAACGTGCACCGTTTTATCTCCTAAAGGTTTGGAACTGTACAGGAACAATCACATTTACTGCTCACAAATCACTGGATTATGTCATGATTGTGTAATCCTGCTTCTTTTGATCATTTATGCATAGGCAGTGATTTATGCTCGGGCAGTGATATTTCTCACATGCTTTTTTAATCACAGTCCCACAAAATTCTTCAGCTGCAGGGACTTCACTTTACAGGAGGTCTCTTCTGTTCTAGTCTCCTGTCATCTCTTATCTTCTCCAATCTTCTCTTGTCTTCTCTTCTCATCCTACCTTATACATGCTCATCCAATTACTCTCTCTTACTCTCAGGCACTTGTATGGCAGTATCTCTTACTGACACCCTTGCAGCTTAGCTGCTTAATTACCTCTCATTTAGAAACATGCCGAGAAAAAAGGCTGGAGGAGATATGAGGTGTCCGTCTTCTGTGTTACCCTGCTTTGGGAGAGGATTACCAGGCTGTGCTTCTAATCCCTCTACTGTAACTCAAGACTTCTTCAGAACTCCAGCTTCTCCTCGCAACCTCAACGCTCTAACAGCTATCTCCTGTAAAGCTGAGTGGACACTCTCAGTCCGACTGGGAACATCACTCACTTTCATGGAGTCTTAGGAGGGAAGTGACTTCTGTCAGCATCTCTTCAGAAGTGACTAGTGCGAATGTGAACTTTCTGATAAAGATGTTCATGTTCATTTGTAATCAAAGGGAAGCTGAACATGTTGATGACAAATGTTTTGAATTTTCTCCAAATGTGTTGTCATTGTCTGTTTGTACTGACTCAACAATAATAGAATCACCTGGTTCTTTGTGATGAGTGTTGGCACACGTTTTTCCTCCATTTCCTGTCTTATTTTACAAAGTGTGTGCAGTACTTATAGATTCTGATGCCCATTCAGTTGTGATTGTATTTTTCTTACTACCAGAAATATTAATTTATTCAAAATGAACTTGGCTAGTCTTACAAAAACGTATTTAAAATGGAAGGCTGAGAAAGAAAATGTGCTCATGGGTATTAAAAACATTTTAAGGTGTCCTTGGAGGATGCATTTCAGATATATGATACAATACAAGCAAGAAACCATAAATGTGATTGGCTTGGCTAGTCTTCAAAGGGAGGGCTATGGGGGAAAGTTTTTGCTCCCATTTTCTTCTTTTTTATGTTGCGAGAACTTGGCAGCCTTATCATCATGGAATATGAAGAGAAGTGATTTTTCTAGTTCCCAGAGCTGTAAGGGGAGAGGAAGGAGAGCTCAAATTTTAATGCAACACTTAAAAGTCTCTCAAATGGATTTTACAAGGTTTTCTGGTGGTGACAGATACTCTGGATCAAAGTCTATGTGGAATTATATCTGTGTGATCTGACAAGATTGTATTTGTTTCTTGCTCTCTCTCTCTCGCTCTCTTGCAAATCGCTATCTTGCGCTCGCTCTCTTTCACTTGCTTACTCTTTCTCTCTCTCACTCTCTTTTGCTCTCTCTCTCTCTTTCTTGCTCTCACTCTCTTTTGCTCACTCTCTTTCGTGCTCTCTCGTGCTTTCACACTCTTTCGCGCTCTCTCTTTCGATCTATCTCTCTTGCTCTCTTTCGCTCTCTCGCTAGCTCTCTCACTCTTTCGTTCGCGCTCGTGCTCTCTTTTGCGCTCTTTCTTGTGCTCTCTCTCTTGCGCTCTCTCTCTCTTGCGCTCTCTCTCTCTTGCACTCTCTCTCTCGTGCGCTCTCTCTCTCGTGCGCTCTCTCTCTCTCGTGCTCTCTCTCTCTCGTGCTCTCTCTCTTTTGCGCTCTCTCTCTTTCGCCCTCGCTCGCTCTCTCACTCTCTCTTTCGTTCTCTCTCACTCTCTTTCGCGCTCGCTCGCTCTCACTCTCTCTTTCGCGCTCTCTCTTTCGCGCTCTCTCTTTCGCGCTCTCTCTCTTTCGCGCTCGTGCTCTCTTTCACGCTCGTGCTCTCTTTCGCGCTCGTGCTCTGTTTCGCGCTCTCTTTCGCGTTCGTGTGCTCTTTCGCGCTCTCTCTTGCGCTCTCTCTTTTGCTCTCTTTCTTTTGCGCTCTTTTGCTCTCTTGCGCTCTTTTGCACTCTTTCTCTTTTTCGCTCTCTCTCTTTTGCGCCCTTTCTTTTGCTCTCTCTCTTTCTCTCTAGCTCTCTTTCATGCTCTCTCTCTCATGCTTCAGTTGACCAGAGGTTTTGGACAGGATTTTATTGAAATAAAGGTTTTGTATTCGGTCATAAAGCTGTGGTTAGTAATGCTGTATAAAATACATTACTCACTGTATTGCTCATTTCTCTCTCTCTCTCTTTCTTTCTGTCTTTCTTTCTCTTTTCAGGTGACCCCAAGAATTGGCAGAACAAATCTCTCCCTGGAGATCCAAACTACCTGGTAGGAGCTAACTGTGTGTCCGTGCTTATCGACCACTTCTGAGGAGCCTGTTACTGAATGTGAATGGTGGGATAAAAGAAAGAAAACATTCTCCCCTCTCACACACATACACACACTGCCATTTAGGGAGTGGGACATTTTGGCAGTGATAAATGAAGGATGACTGTGCTTTGATTCTGTTTACTGTACCCATGGAGACAGGAGGGAGGATGACTTTTTCTGAAGTGCTGTTCTTCTTCTTCTTGATCTTCTTCTTCTTCTTTTCTTTTTATAAGTGCTTAACAGTTCAAGAGTAAATCATATGAATAAACTTTTTTTTTTATTCTTGATGGACTGCATGTTCCGTGCCACTGAGAAAATTCCCTCTGTACGCCAAGCTTCACATTCTCAATGCATACGTTCACGTTTCTCCAGGATTTGCAGAGATCTTCCATGTAGACTTTTACTATAGACAATATTAAGCTCTGAGCATATTTTTTACTATATTCAAGAGTACGCACACTACAGTATTTAGCATAGATACTGTACAGCGGCATTGATTTTGTAAAAAAAGAAAAATGAAATAACAGATTTTGCTGTCAGCTGAAGTGGTTATCACAACACTCTAAACATGAGGACGTACACACAGTAGGTGCAGAAGGATGAGAGGAAGTGTAGAAGCGGTGCCTAGCAGGATTGAAGGAGTACGACTGAGGTGCTGGAAATGAAGAAAGAATAAAAGCAGATGAAGGAAGCACAGACCAGTTTTCTGAAGCTACGTTCTATTTCGATTTGAACTGGTGCTCCTGTTCCCCAGTAGCTTGTCTTCTCTAACAGTGACGACTACCTGTTAGTACATCACCACTTATCGTACCAGTGGACTCGAGAAGTGAAGCGGTTGAAGTTTTCAGCGCTGTGGAGATCTATGCATGTCAGACTCAGGTGCCCAGACTCCTGCTTTATCTATACCCTCTCTTTACTCTCTCTCTTTAATCCCTCCTTCCCTTTCCACGCCCTCTTTTCTCTCTTGCCTTCTCACTCTCACTCCGTCTCTCTGTCTCACACTCCTGCTAAAGCAGCGATGCCTTATCTGTGGATTTACTCACGTTTTTCAATAACGAAACCTCTTCGCTATTTTCTAAGTTATGATGAAGCCAGACGATGGAGGAATACAATGAAGTTCTGCCATTTTGTCAACCCACTGTATAAACAAAACCTGGGTTAACACACAAGAACAATCAAGGCTAAAACAAATAAACATATGCTCAGTTTACCTGCTATGCACATGATTCCAGACAAAATGGAAAGAAAAGAAAAAAATTTGGCTGTACATAACGATAGCATATGGCCTTTGTTCTTGTTTGTAAATGACTTTTTTATGTCTTTATTTTGTATAAAACTGGCAAGAAAAACGTACGTAAAAAAAATGAATGCAATGGAAATGGTTATCTTTGTATTCTGGTTATACCCTTGAGCCTTGGAACTAGTGACTTAGCATTAATAATTCCACTTTTTCTACCAATATATCCTCACTAATGTCTAAGTATAAGCATTTTTAACAGCCACCACAACCTTTTTATGCTTTATTTGAAACAGAGGAAAGTGCTTGATTTAAACGCTCTCAGATTTTTCTGGAAAAGGGTGTGCTCTGGTTCTGTCTCACTTATTTTTTGTGATACTGGATGCTGTATTATGTGCCCTGAAATGTATTTTTCTACTAATAGATGAATTACGATGTCACACTGGTAATATTTTTTGTTTCTTTTAGATAACACGGCTTCAGTTGAATATTAGATCTTCACGTGTGACTTTTTTTTCCCCTTTTCAACACGATTTTAAGTATACCACTGTATTAATTAATAAAATCATTTTTAAAATAAATTGTTTGGTCTTGATTTGTCCAAGGAATAGATCATTCATCAGAATGTACAGGTTTGGATTACAGTGCCTTCCCTCTCTGGTTCCATTTATAGCTCTGTGTGTGGTACGGAATTAATGTCTTTCCTGATTTAACACACCTGCAGCAACTCATCAGTTCATTAAAGTCTGAGTTGGAGCAGCGTGGAGAGTAAACAGAACTGAGGCAGGGAAATATTCAAAATAGCTGGTATTACACAGCCTGTATTGACTAGAATAAAGCATTTCTAATGTGGCCTTCAGCATCAGTTAATTAAAGTTAGGAAATTCTATTGAGTACAGTACACACAGCAGCTGAACAATTATCTACAGGATGATTTTGATGTTCTATAGAGTTTAATTCAGGATGGCAGATTTTCAAGGTGCAGCTCAGTATAATCACTCAAGCCAGTGTTTCATGTCGAATTAAAATTTTGTACAGTTAATGCTGTGCCTCTTGCATGCAATAACATGATCTGGTTTGAGTTATACTAAATTTTTCTGGGAATTTTTCTCTTCCCAGAAAATGTCAATTCCTTGGCTGTTTTGAAGGGTTCTGCGACGCTACATGTTTTGTCTTATTTATTTAGTAGTTGGTCAGTATGCTGTGCATGTTCTCACTGTTTTATTATGACCTTCAACAAGTCTCAACATCATCAGAGCTGAAATTTGTGTTCTTTGTTCTCTGATATCAGTATTGATTGTCATTTTGATGTAAATGCCTCAACAATCATTTTTCAGACAGGTTCTTTTAAATGATGGAGAACATGGGTGCGACTTAAAGCAGAAATGACAGTGGAAGTATATGTGACCCCGCCAGGGAAAACCAGGTCAAAGTCATTTTTTATTTTTTTCAAAACTTGTGTGTGAATTTAAGTTTTGCTTTTGATCAAAATATGTACTGCAATAGATATCTGGGACTATTATCTTTCATTCACAGCAATAATACCAAGTTAAGTTCTGTCGCTACGATATTGACACGATATCTCTAAGTTGCCCAGTGACTTTAGCCTGGTTTTCCCTGGCGGGGTCACATATATACTGACCATGAAGGATAGAGGTGTTGAAAATTAATCATATAATCAATGCATCGAGATGCAGGCGTGGGCAATTCAACATTGATGTAGTTACAGACCATAATTGATTATAACATGATGTCATTCATTGCATACGTAATAGCAAAAATGGTGAAGATGGGTTGAGATTAAAAACGTACCAAATGTTTTAAAAGCCAAAATATGGACACATTTTAGATTCTGTGAGCTGACTGGGAAGCACAAACTGGAGTCACAAGCGGTGTGCAAAGCCTGCCAACCAAATGAAATAATACAGAAAATTCATGTACCACATCGTGATGCATCGCAATATCATAATCAAATCGAATCGTGAGATCAGTGAAGCTTCACACCTCTAATGAAGGATTGCAGATCTATCGAGTAGCACTGATATTTATAACAAGCATGAATATGAACTGCCAATCACCAGATTTTGAAGCATTTGCTTATTAGCTCATGTATTAGCACCTGTGCAACATAACGTGCAAATCAACTGAGGCTAAGAAGGTGTGGGAGACCTCCAATGAAAAGCTTGTGCAGCTGCTGGAAGTGCTGTTGGTGGACAACAGGAGGCGCTATTCCTGTGTTCTGTGTGGATCCCAGTACAGGGCACTGAAATGTATAAGTGCCACCATCATTTTGATGAGACTTAAAAGCGATGGTCCTCGTTCTCTGAGGTTTCTGGACAGGACGGTAATGCTAATGTCCTGACTACCCTCTCCTAAGCATCTCCATCTTCAAAACAGGCTGCTTTTCATCACTCTAAACGCTAATGTGAGATGAGAGTTCTGGTGTGGACATTGGTGGTGGTTAAGGTGTATTAAATGTCACACATTTGAGTGTCTAGGAAAGCACTAGAGAAATAGTAAGACTAATGCTTCCTCTTGAAGTTTCTTCCTCTGCTCTTATGCAGTGTTTTCTTGCCTTTGGCTTGCTTTAGGCCAAATACTGATATCAGTACTCAGCCCTGTTGGGGACGTTTTTTTTTTTTTGGAAAGAGAGCACTGTACTTTTCAGAATTCATTCTGCTGTCTTTCTCTTATGCCGTTTAAGAATTCATCCACTGTGCCTCAGCAATGCTGCCACACCTGATGTGTTTCCAACTGCGTGCCTCTGCCATACTGATGCGGAGAATGATTCTAATAATATCAGGTGGTTGTTTGGTGGTTCAGAGTATGCCATTGAGAGCCTGATACATTTTAGAGTCAGTTCTATACTTATACAGTGCACCTATACTGCCTATAAAATAAAAAGAGTGTGTAGGTACAATTTAAGTGTACTTTATTCATAAACCCTCTGGTGGTGGGTTTGGTGGAAAAAGTTGAGCACCAGAAATAATTTGTGCTTGGGGTACCCAAATGACTCAAATCACAGGCACTGATACACAATGAAGCTGTGGTACTGACTTGTGTGCTGTGCTTAGGACAGTATTGTTTATTATTGTTTTTTTTTTTTTAATTTTGCCAATTTTATCTCCTTTCCATTGTAGTAGTAGCCAATTAGCCCATCCCCTCACTCTCCCCATCACTTTTTTTGAAATGTCCCTGACTCTAGCAGGGTGAAGACAAGCACATGCCTCCTCCATTGCATGCGATACAGCCACCACCTCTTTTTGAACTACCACTGATACACCATCATTGGGGAGCCAACGTGCTCGGAAGAAATTGCAGGATTCTCAGCTTCATATGAACCAAACAGCAGATGCCTGAGCAGGGGTGGATTTGGAAGTTCTGGGGCCCCAAAGCAATGTGTGGGGGCCCTTATCAAACAGATTATTTTTATAGTTATGGTGCAGCACAGGCTTAAACATAAATTACTATTGATTATTAATAAATATTAATTATTATACATACATTTTAAACATTACTTAAACATTATTATTAGGAATTACTAGTTAATATAATATACTAATAATAACTAATCATTATTAATAATAACATAAAATAATATTAATCATTAATTAAAAATGTAATTTTAAATATTAATAAACTGTTAAAATCATGTAATATAAATTATCACCCAATTCTGTGTTACACCTTGATAATCAACTTCACTCAGATTCATTACCACCAATTTTACACTTATGTTTAGACTGTATGGTCAATAGACCTCATTTATACATCATTATACCTCATTTTTGAGTAAAAATAAGTAGAAATTCTGAATTATTTTGATAATAGTCTGACTTAGAGACATGTAAATGGATGGCTTATCACAGACTGGTAGATGCACGCACACAAACACAGATTCTAATGTTAATGGATTTTAATATGAAACCTCTGATATTAAAATGCATCTATCTGATGTGAAACAGGCAAAACAAACGCTCAACACGTTAACTACTTACAGGTGAACACAGACTACAGGCCAAATCAAAACCGCGACCCTAATAAGGATTAAGCGGGTGTGATGATGGATGGATGGTTTGAAAGTCCAGATGCTGACAGAGTGACCGCTGGGACGGCCAATCACACGTTAGCAAGAACAGAGCCAATCGATGAGTTTGTGAGCGGTCTAAAGGGAAATAGGCTTCGACTGAGTGGCTGTTTTTTGCTGGGTCCTAGTACTCAACCCGTCTCTTTTTAATATAGCGTAACTGTTTTTGGAAAAATCAGCACAGAACCAAAACGGTCTTTTTTGCCAATCTCTTTTGGGCCCCCTGATTTCTGGGGCCCCAAGCAATTGTGTGGTTTGCGTGTTGGTCAAATACGCCACCGCACCTGAGCCAGTGGACACTGCAGTGTGAGAGTAATAGGGAGAGAGCGCCATCTACCCACCCAGAGAGATCACTGCCAATTTTTGTTCTCTTGGTCCCCGGCTGTTGAAGGCAAACAGCATGACTGGGAATCAAACTCGCATAGTGTTTTCTTTTAAAATTCAACAGTAGTTCTCATTGATATGGCCTTCCTTTTGAGCACACCAATCCTGTTGCTGTGAAGAGTTAAATAACTAGAATATGACCTGATCTTCAAAGGGCATAAAGTTCTTTCACATTTCTGAGCAAGATTAGTGTAGTTTCTTTGTTTAGTACTTTACAGTGGAAAAAGGATAGGAGCAGACGGCCTCAGACCTTAATTAGCTTGGTTAGGTGATGGAGATTGGAAAGCTCTCTAAATATTCGGACTCCTCAAACCTTATCTCAACAATAAGCAGCCATTGTTGCCCCTAAGCAGCTGCCTTGCATTCTAAAAAATAAAATAATTGATGCCCGCAAAGTAGGAGAAGGTTGATGATAGCAATGTTTCCCTTTTTTTTCCCCTCCAGGTAGCAATTTCCTCACTACTTCATATAATTAAGAAATGATAAAGATAACATTGTAGCTAGTGCTACAGGGGACATTTCACTGGTAGAGGGAGGAATGGATTCGATTAAATACCAGCAAACTCTGGAAGTAAACATCACACAGTAAAAAAGCTGAAGGTGACAAGAAGATGCCTTCTACAAAAGAGTATTGATCCTACACATAAATTCCACAATGGACCATCTCTAGAGACTGCAACTGAAGATTTTGTCTCACAGTCCCACAACTTAAACCTCATAAAAAATCTGGATAGATTTCAAAAGAGCAATGCATGCAAGACAGTCCAATAATCTTACAGAACTAAAAGCCTTTTGCAAGAAAGGATGGAACTGAATTCTCCAAACAAGAATGAAAGACTCTTTAGTGACTGCAAAAAGGGGTTGTTACTAAATGCTGTCCATGCAAGGTGCCCAAACCTTTGCTCTGAACTCTTTTTTTTTTCTTATTTTGTAAAACAAACTAAAAGAAAGTAAAATAAAAGTAAAGGTAATCTTTC
Organism: Crenuchus spilurus; assembly: GCA_036984385.1. Lineage (NCBI taxonomy): Eukaryota > Metazoa > Chordata > Actinopteri > Characiformes > Crenuchidae > Crenuchus > Crenuchus spilurus. Next base: position 133,004 of record BRDA01002218.1, read on the forward strand.
ACTTAGTATTAGTGTGTCATCTTCTTCAATCATAAATGTTTATTACTTTAATGTTATATTGAGAATTGATGCTTCTAATTCTACAAACTAGATCTATTTTTTGATCTCCAGGACAGCTGTGGCCTGGTGGTTAGCAATCGGTTCAATTCCTGGACAAGTCATGACTGAAGTGCCCTTAAGTAAGGCATCTAATCCCAACTGCTCCCTGGGCACCATGGATAAGGCAAATGTTCTCTCAGGCTAGTGTGTTTAGAAGTATGTGTTTCACTGCACAGACGGGTTAAATGTTGAGGTGTAAAAGACTGTTGTGTGCAAATGACTAAAAGTTTAATCTAATTAAAGGCACAGTATGTAGTTTCCAGCGACATCTAGTGGTTTAGTTTCCATATTGCAACCAACTGAAGACTCTTTCCACAGCCCCTCCCTTCCAAACACAAAGGAGTCTCTACGGTGGCCGTAAGATCTCATATATCTTTGATACTACCAAACGCGATGTCTAATAGCAGCTTTAGAGCTAGTGATGTGTCAAGTGGTAAGATTAATTTTAATTAGAAATTTAGGAAATGTAATATGTAAAATGATCATAGCTACAATGCAGACGAAACATTTTCTGCACTTCAGTAGTGCTATTGTAAACGTGAGCTGTTTTCTGTACAAAGTAACAAAGTAAATGCATCAAACTGCTTCACTGTAGACAGATAATGCAGGCAGGATACACGTTTTTCTCTAGTCAAGGTAAGCTTGCCATGCTCTGAAGAAGCACTTCAGCCGATAAGAGTTCACACGAGCTCATATTAGCTAATCTCGCGAACTTGCGCGGAGCTACGAATCTCCCGTTCCACCTTAAATGCTGCAGTAGTGTTCAGCTCCGATGCACTACAATGTCCTGCAGCACAATTTAAGGTGGAATGGGGGAAAAACACTGCACACACGAATATGAAGCTAAGCTTCATCATGTTTTCTTCTTTTTTTTTTGGGGGGGATGATTGAAGTAATAAAAAACAAAATAAACCAAAAAACCTTTATTCTTGCTTTTCCTCCGTGTATTTCTTCTTATTGAGGTATATGTTTATTTCTTCTTCTTCTCCTGTTTTATGTCAGCCAACGGAAAAAATAAAGCTACAGCGCCATCAAATTTGAGTGGCCAATTCGTCATTACAACACAAACGGTTTTTGCTAGCCTCGTTTGTCCTTTTCGAACTATTGTAGAAACATGGCGATGCAACATGGCGGCCTCAGTCGGTGTACGACCCGCGACCAATGTGTCTTAAAGTGTAGTAAACAGCTTATTCTAAGGTAAACTAATCAAACGATTTCTTAGTTTACAATGATTAGATGTGTTTTTAATCATTTTTATTAGTGATTATCTTAAATTCTGCTAAAAGATAACCCGAAATATTATATACTATGCCTTTAAGGGCCAAATTACCCTAAAATATTTTGTGTATTAATCTGGATCAACCTGATTTAAGGCTTATATAATAATTATGGCTGTCACACAATTAAATAATTTAATCATGATTAATTATGATTACCCACGAGCAATTCCACCACCCACCACTAAGAGTCACTAGCGAGCCTGAGTGCAGAGATCACTGCCGACACTGCAGGGAAGATGATGTCCTGCATTGTCACTGTGTAAACAAATGTGTCTCATTAATTTTTTTAACATTTTGAAAAGGACGAAGAAGCTCTTTAGACAGGATTTTATTGAAACGTCCTTAAAGTGAAAGCGAAAGTGTAGCAAAAAAGGCAAACATCATTGATATCAACATTGATACATTTTTAATGTAAATACACTTATGTATTATTATTATTGTTTTTATACATTATTTGTTCTTTATTAAGTCTTTTTTTACCACTAGGTGTAGATCACTTTTTGTGGTTTTGTTGGGGGCCTGAACAGATTATTAGCATTTTAATTCATTTTAAAGTTGAAATTTAATTTGGTATATGAGCAAATTGAGTTACGAGCTCCATCACAAAACAAATTAAACTCGTAAGTCAAGGTTCCACTGTATAGTGAAAAATGTCAATACAATTTTTAAAAAAGGCAAACACACAAGCTTTGTGTCATCATTAATGCAGGACTCAATGCGGAAAGTAAAAAGCAGCCTTTACTCCTCTACTCTTAATGATGCCATGCGTGGTTAAATCTCAACTAAATGAACTATAGATTACTCGCAGGGCCAAACAGAATTTGCATTAATGGCACTTGGAAAATGAATGTACCTGTTTAACTAGATTAGAATTTTATATGACTTTACAGCCCTGTCATTACTGTATTTTGAACTGTAGCATACCCATGCTCATGAATGTGTGTGAGAGAAAGAACATATTCATTCCCATTCAGTGTTGAACATGTATTTGCATATTAAAATGGTATACAACAGGTAGATGGGCATAATGTGCAGAAAATGTACACATAATTTAATAATATGGCTATTAATGTGACATTTATTTTCATGTTTCCAGCACATTCCTGGACCTCAAGTCACTGAAACGTACTTTGAAATTCCAGTATAAAAATATTCATTAAACTGTCTGTAAGCTATCTGTCCCAAAAAAGTGCTGGCTGATATAGCTCTGCACATAAACTGTAGGGCAAATGTATCACATTTCCTTTGAAAGCTTGTCATGAATTGAGGATTTTACGATTCTCTGGTCGTTCTTAGCTGAACCCTCACTAGGATTACATCACCCACCGGGTCCTTTCTGAAAATCACTTAATGTCCTTTACACTGCAGTGTGGCAACCATGCAGTTCCTCTTTCTGGCTTACAGGTGGCACCAACAAGCTATTTTACACTGAGCTGAGATACACCTGCAGACTCATAACATTCCACAGAATTTTTTTGGTTTTATGGGTTAAAGTCCCATTTTATTATCTCACAAGAAGCAGTGAGGTTTTAATAGCTTAGAAAAAAAAATTGTAGACTATAATTGTGTTGGGACTTTGTGTTCAGATTAGTGAACCGACTCTTTACAACAGTCAGACCCAGTTAATCAACGATACATTTGAACAATTCATTGATTCACAAGTCAACGGTTATTTATTTTTTTCATTTGTTTTACAGTGATGTTCAGCACAGTGACAGCTTGTCTACTGACTCAAATACACAAAACACACATAACAGAAAGAGGAAGCCAGTTACAGTCATCATGATCTTAATGTGTGTGGTGTTTTTATACACTGCCTGGTCAAAAATGTATTACTATTTAATTATTACTATTATTATTATTTAATACTATTTTTTAAAAATATAATTAATATAAATATTTTTAATATAATTTTTCCCTAAGATCTTGTACTGATGATTGAGGATCTGCAACTCCAGATCATAGCACCTCCCCCAAAGGCTTGTATAGTAGGCAGTAGGCAAGATGGGTGCATCACTTCAGCCACCTCTCTTCTTACTCTTACGTGCCCATCACTCTAGAACAAGGTAAATCTGGACTCATCAGACCACATGACCGTCTTGCTCCAGAGTCCAATCTTTTTGCTCCCTAATGCCAGTAATTTGACCCTTCTGGAACAGATTAACATATTTTCCATGACTACAGGATGTGTCTTTCCACATGGTTGTTTAACAAATGAGAAGCTATTAACTGCATTAGTTAGGGTTCAATAACTTTTTGCCAACTGAAACATAATCACACATGCAGTAATTATCCAAAGGGAGACTCTTACCTATTTGATTAGATAGTGAGGCAGTGTAGTTGGGTTGGCAGAGACATTTTTTGGTGCCCCATTGGATACTTTGGGCTCCATGCGCAGTGTGTGATCCATGTGGGTGGAGCACCAGCCATGGACTCAAATCAGTGATTTGTTTACAAGAACATCTAGCACATAAAGTCATTCTGAGTCTTTTGGTGGTTCCTGTCCATGTCCTTCTAGTTGTCTTAAACTAGAGTTGAACAATAATTAAAGGTATTAAAATGATTCAAGACTCAAATTTGACAATATGCTCAAATTTACTCTATACTGTAACTTTCAGTACTTTATAATACAAATAAGTTGCACAAATGTAACTGTGCTGTTTTGTATTTTAACTTATTAACTTACAACTGAACAGTTCTGCGTTGATTACAGAGATTATTAAAAAAAAATAAGACATGCTACACATGGTTCTTCAAGGATTCTTTAATAAAGAAAATGGTTCTATATAGAACCACACTCAAAGAACCCTTCTCGTGGATAAAGGCTGAAAGGGTTCTTCAGATTGAAGAGGAATGTGTTGTACATAGTTCTATACAGAACATTTGTGAAAATGGTTCTATATAGCCCCCAAAAGGGTTCTGCTGTAGTTACAATTAGGGATGTCCCGATCACGTTTTTTCTGTTCCCGATCCGATCCGAGTCATTAATTTTTTAGTGACTCCCGATACCGAGTCTCAAACCGTCAAGAATAGATCTTTTATCTTCATAGCCAAACTCTGAGCCATAGCCCTCAGTGATTTTTTA
>BRDA01002218.1:143882-157461 GCA_036984385.1 Crenuchus spilurus
TCCTGATCATTGAAGAACAGGGTGAAAGGAGGCTTACAATGTATCAGAAGGACTACGGTCTAATGGTAGAACTACAGAGTGCACCAATATGATCAGTGGAACTGATCAAATGGAAAATTGGTGTGTATATAAGGAAGTGTTAATATTATGGCTGATTTGGTGTATATCCACATTTACCTTTATTATAACTTTAACCGTAGGTGAATCAACTTTGGACATCACTCCAAGAATAGACTTATAATAGGACATTTGTCTTGATGTATCAAGCCAGATCTTTCATAGAAGGCTATATAGGGCCACTACATGCACTGATTCCTATAGGCTACTTGGTAGGACATTTATTTATGGTGTGTCAGATCATGGTCTTGAGACTACCCATGGTGTTGTCTCTTTTTTCTGGTGCCATGACCCAGATCAGCATCTGTTACATCCAGTGGGCTGCTGAGAAGAAAGGGAAGGTCAAAAAGGGTTGAAGTGTAGTTGAGTAAAGTTGGTTCCAAGGCTACTTCAATGGAACCATCACTTCTTGTTTGTAGATGATGTCACTGCACTCTCTCTAAGCTGTATTTTTGTTTGGGATGGTACATGTTTAAGTTAAAGCAGCCTTGTGCAGCTGAGAAATTAACAGGTATAAACTAGAGAACACTGTTTACATGTTTACCCTTTTTGACTGTCCCCACACGTTTAGGAGACGAGCATCATTGGCTGCCTGCCTAGGCAGCATCTGTGCCGTCATTCTGTTTTTGGCACGTTGCACTCTGAGAGAGAGTCGATGTCGTGGAGGGGCGAGGGGTCCCTGAGCAGCCGCTGGGCTCTGCAAGGATAAAACTGCTATTGGCACCAACTAATTCCCAGCGTGACTCAACCAAATCTAATATGATTTGAGGCCTCACTCCATGCCGCCTTATCGATGCCTGAGTCCCCACTTAGAGGCTCAAGCCGCTTTCTACCTCCCTCAGCTATTTTTCCCCACTCTTATCTGTCGTTTTCGCTTTTTCACTGCACATTATGTTTCACTGCTTTTCGGCTCACTTGTTCACATGGACTGTGTCCTTGTAGACAGCCATCATTTTGTAATAAAGCACTGAATGTTTTCATATCCCAGCAATGCGGAATATGTTACGTTAAATATATTTTAATCTGAAACTTCTACACAATCATATACCAGATACCACGTCACAGGATTTGCGGCATGTATAAATAAGTGAGCACACCAGTCAGTTGTAGCAGAACCATCATCATGGGTAAAGGGCCTGATAATAGGGTACCAGGTGAAGGGTGGTAGCATCTTGGAAACTGCTAACTTCATGGTCCCTCCCAAAGGCATAACAGTGATGGCCCATGAGCCACTGATGCTAGAGGGTACCGACTCTGGCGAGTGGTACAAAGCAATTGATGCACCACAGTGGACCAGTTAACCTCAGTGTGTTGCTAGATTGACTGCTAAGGTTGGGTCTTCCATCAATTACACAGTCAGAACAGTATGATCACCTACCTAATAGTGAGAATAACCACCTATGGCTCAGAGTGTTCTCTCAGTGATGATCCGTGACACTTTCCTTGTTCATTATATTATATTATATATTATATATTATATATATTATATTATATATGCTCTGTTTTATTGACTTTCAAATAACATTTTGTGATTTCTCTGCATCAAAAATTAGCTCTATTTCAATACCTCACGAGCTGTCTAAGTAGTCAGTGTTCTAAATGTCATCCATCCTTATAAGACATAAATGAGATGCTCTAGTTAGGCAGTGATGACATCACTTATTCCTGCCTACTGGCATTTGCTTAGCTTAGCTGTCAAAATGGCCTCAGACGATCACTACCATAGATCAGCTCTTGCAGCCTTTATAACAATTTTAGTAGAATTAAATGTATGAATGACTTATATTTAAAAATCATATCGCTGCTTGCCCTTCGCTTTCGATGCATTTGATGCTCTCTTGATATTTGGTCAAAATAAGGTATGTCAGTAGGCAGCATTTTGAGGTGCATTTGAGCATTTTGAGACAGCTTTGTTATGAGGACACATACCGTGACATAGAATACTGTCTATCTAAGAAGCTCTCTAGGTTCTGAGACAGACCGACTGTCTCTAAAGGTGAGTTAAGGGGACTACCATTCCAGATTAATTAAAGAGCCAGTCTTATTGAGTAACCTAAGGAATAGTTTATTATCATCAAATAAAGTTAGTGTTTGAAATGACATGTAGTGAGTTTTTTGTTAAGAGTAGAAATATTTAATAATGAAGCAGCTTTATGTGATAGTGTGCTGTTTGTGTCTGAATTAATTCAGCTGAAAATGATGCAGAAAATGTCCTACAAAGCTAATATTTAGCCTAGTGCTGGGCGATAATACGATATAATTTTTTTTTACGATAATTTTTCCCTCGATGACGATGATAAGCCAGGACAATAGAATTCGATAAGCATTAACATTCATTTCCATTTCACGTCTAAGCAGCTTGACAGTGAGTTCAGAAGTCTGATACTGCTGCTTGTTAGCTCCTCCTCACCAGCGCCGCCAAAATGCACTGTTGTGTTTAAGACAAGCTGTGATTGGTGGAGAGTGTAATGGGGCCTGGCGAGAGAGCGCGAAGTGAGTATGAATCTAGTAGTATCGCGAAGTGTGTGTGTGTGTGTCAGCCCGAGTGCTAGCATTAGCCTGTTAGCTTGGCTCTCTAATCTGTTGTTATTTTGGAGTGGCTGCGGCCGACAGCAATCACTTTAAGTTTCAACAATGAAGCGACGACTGTAAACGTCTTTCTCGTCCATCCTTTCAGCACGTCCAGCCGGACTCTACAATATTATGTTCTGGCAATAAACATTTTAATATTTTAAATAGTAACATTTCATGTATTTAGTCTGATATTTTTTAGAAAGATGTTGTTAGAAAATGTAATATTGTGATAATTATCAAGATTGATCAATATAGAAAAAATTGTCATGGTAAAGTTTTTGGCCATATCTCCCAGCTCTAATTTAGCTTTTGTTCATTTACCTCTTTGCTGTCCCAGAAAGGTGCAAGAGTGACTCTGAAATGTATATGGTCTGATGCAAAGAGCAGCAGAGCGGAAATTGCATATTTTGAGCTTTAAAATTTCATGATGGTGACAGTAAATATTTATGAGGCAACATTTCCATGATTTTCTGCGAGAGGTGGGAGGAGCTTAACATGAGTTGCGTAAGGATGGGAAAGAAGAAGGGAAGTGAGGGTGGGTCCTTGGGGGAAAGGTTTGTGTGTGTGTGTGTGTGTGTGTGTGTGTGTGTGTGTGTGTTAGATAAAGCGTCTGGGGGTCGGAGGTGAAAGAGCAAGTCTTGTGGCTCACTAATCAGCGTGCGGCTGCTGCTCTACTGATAACACTACTTTTCCCTCTGAGAAAGCCCACTGCTGAGCTTATCTCTGGGATTTGATGTTACATGTGTTTTATAGATTGTCATGTAAAACTTGGTTCATGGGGTGTGAATGGTTTCCTTTGTGCAGGAGGCAAACTGAAGGAGGATTATGGTTTTATGTGGCTTGACAATGGCTTGTTTTATGTCCCTGCATTGCGCATATTCATGCCTGTGCCAGTGCTATACACTTTTTTAAAAATGCAGTGAATTTCTGACAATGACAGTGTGTCATACTATGGTTTTCTGAGCATAACAAGGATATTGTTATTAATTGAAAAACTCACAACACTGAATAAAACTAATTGTACTCATTGTTTTTAATAGTATTTTTTAAATGTGGCCACTTTGGTAACTTACTCTGATTTTGCATTGTTGGGAAACTGAGATTAATTTATACTGATAACAAAATGGAAAAAAGGCTTGATGTTTTCCACAAAGCTACTTATAACTAGGAATGAGCGAGTACACCAGTATCTGTATCTGTTCAACTATCTAAAATATCTGTACTTGGTACGGGCGGGGTCTTAACCGGAATTGAGCGTGGTTTAACAGGAAGTGGGTGGGGCTTAAATCTGTACATTATTTTAAGTCTGAAATTGATATGAATTGATCAGAAGTTGCTATACTGTGTATTCACACACACTAGCGATTCTCATTTATGACCTTCACATGCTGTATAGTATGGAAGTATGATTTTGGACACAGGCTTTGTTTTTGCTACAGATGTGTTGACATAATGTATTTTATTCATGTGAATTAAGTGAATGCATACTCTAAACCACACAAATACACACTAGACATTTGAAACCAGTGTAAACGCAAGAGGCGTTAGCAGTGGCTAGTTTGCATAAGTATCCCTGAGGTCAGTTCACCAGTGAAGATGTAAGTCCTCTGGGAGTATTGTGTTTATTTGGCCTCATAGGTGTGTGAGTGTAGAATGCACTTTCATTCATCATTCATTTATGCTTCACAAGCTCAGTCACAAGCATTTGACACGAGGCATTTACTTTTTGAAGTTCATCCTTGTATTTGTTTATTCACATTAGAGAAAGGTGCTGTAAACTCCCCTGTGTTGATTTACAGTGTGTGTGTGTGTGTGTGTGTGTGTGTGAGAGAGAGAGAGAGAGAGAGAGAGAGATGACTTCTCTGAGGATGATGATGGAGCTGAGAGTTTTTTCTCTCTCTTACTGGAGCTTCACTCCACTGCTCAGAGCCTGAGGCTGCAGGCTAGATCCATACTCAAAGAGCTGCTAGCCTACAACAAACACATGCTACTGAGCCACCACCAACTGTGCCCTGAGTGCATGAACACAGTGAGGAGAAGAGTGGAATAAAAAAGGATAATAATATAAATAATAACACTGAATATAACATATGTAAGGAAAGTGAAAGAAATGACAAAAAAAGAAAGGAGAAAGAGTATACCAATGGACAGGAAAGGAAAGGATCATTACAACTGACAAGAAATGAAAGAAAGGACACAATGTAAGTGAAAGGATAGCAGAAAAAGTAACAGGAAAAGTAAGGAAATGAGCATAACGACTGACAGGATGAAGAGGGTAATATCATATGTCAGTAAAGAAAGGAAAAAAAAACATAAAAGCTGGCAGTAAAGGGAAAAATACAGCATAACAACTGATATTGAAGGAAGGAAATGAAAAAACTGACAATAAAGGAAAGAAACTAAGCATAAGAATTGAGAATAAAGGAAAAAATAAGCATAAGAACTGTTAGTTAAAGAAGGAAAACCACAACAACTGACAGGCAATCAAAAGAAAGTAAGAAAAAGGAAAGGACCAGCTACAAAGAAAGAAAATGAAAGGACCATTACAACTGACAAGAAATGAAAGAAAGGACACAATAAAAGTGAAAAGAGTAGAAAACGTAACAGGAAAAATAAGAAAATGAGCGTAATGACAGAAAAGGAATGAAAAGAAGCATAAAAATTGAGAATAATGGGGGAAAAAATAAGCATAATAACTGACAACCAAGGAAGGAAAAGGAGCATAACAACTGACAGTGAAGGAAGGAAAAAGAGCATAACAACTGACAGCAAAGGAAAGAAAAGAAGCATAAAAATTGAGAATAATGGAAAAAATAAACATAACTGACAGCCAAGGAAGGAAAAGGAGCATAACAATTTACAGTAAACAAAGGTAAGTACTATAACAATTGAGGGTAAAGAAAGTTAAAGAAGCATAACAATTGACAGGAAAGGAAAGAAAAGAAGCATAACAACTGACAGGGAAGAAAGAAAAGAATCATAACTGACAACAAAGGAAAGAAAAGAAGCATAACAACTGACAGCAAAGGAAAGAAAAGAATCATAACAACTGACAACAAAGGAAAGAAAAGAAGCATAACTCAGGAAAGGAAAGAAAAGAAGCATAACAACTGACAGCAAAGGAAAAAAAAGAAGCATAACTCAGGAAAGTAAAGAAAAGAAGCATAATGACTGACAGGGAAGAAAGAAAAGAATCATAACAACGGACAACAAAGGAAAGAAAAGAAGCATAACTGACAGCAAAGGAAAGAAAAGAAGCATAACAACTGACAGCAAAGGGAAAAAAGAAGCATAACTCAGGAAAGTAAAGAAAAGAAGCATAACGACTGACAAGGAAGAAAGAAAAGAATCATAACTGACAACAAAGGAAAAAAAGAAGTATAACTCAGGAAAGTAAAGAAAAGAAGCATAACAACTGACAGGGAAGAAAGAAAAGAATCATAACAACTGACAGCAAAGGAAAGAAAAGAATCATAACAACTGACAGCAAAGGAAAAAAAAAGAAGCATAACTCAGGAAAGTAAAGAAAAGAAGCATAACAACTGACAAGGAAGAAAGAAAAGAATCATAACTGACAACAAAGGAAAGAAAAGAAGCATAACTCAGGAAAGTAAAGAAAAGAAGCATAACGGCTGACAAGGAAGAAAGAAAAGAATCATAACTGACAACAAAGGAAAGAAAAGAAGCATAACACAGGAAAGTAAAGAAAAGAAGCATAACGACTGACAGGGAAGAAAGAAAAGAATCATAACAACTGACAACAAAGGAAAGAAAAGAATCATAACTGACAGCAAAGGAAAGAAAAGAAGCATAACAACTGACAGCAAATGAAAAAAAAAGCATAACTCAGGAAAGTAAAGAAAAGAAGCATAACGACTGACAGGGAAGAAAGAAAAGAATCATAACAACTGACAACAAAGGAAAGAAAAGAAGCATAACTCAGGAAAGGAAAGAAAAGAAGCATAACAACTGACAGGAAAGGAAAGAAAAGAGGCATAACGATTGACAGTGAATGGAAGAAAAGAAGTGTGAATGTGACAGAATGATAGAAAAGTAGTTCAGCACAGCGGATCTTAAAACAATTAAGCAAAGAGTAGATAAAATGCAGCAGGAAGCAAAGAAGAATAGTTTAAGGGAGCAGAAAGGTACAGCTCTAATTGCCAACTCTACCTCCCCTCATCCCCCCATCCTCCCAGACTCCCTCTCTCCTTTACTAAAAGCCAGCATTTCTTCATCTCAGCTGGAACATCAGTCAAACATAAAGAAGCTGCCACCATCGATGTCCACAGCAGGGAGGCCAGTGCACATCCAGGAGGGGTGTGTGAGTGTGTCTGTGTCCGTATGTGCGGGTTGGCACCAGTTTATTAGTATTCATAGTGGATAAGCCAGAGTGTGTGTGTTTCAGCCATTTTATATTTGGACATGTATCCAATGACACACTCTACTCTTTAACCCTTTAAATTGTAATTTACTTTGTCACTCTCATAACCATGTAACCTACATATCAGTTTATATGTGATATACCATTTCTTTTTTATTATTATTGAGAAGTAGAATATAATTCAGAGTGATCTGATGTGAAATGGTAAATTATAAATAACATAAAAAATATGAGACATGTAGGTGTGCTTGTTCTGCATTTGAATGCTGCAGATATATCCGAGCTAAAATATGTAATTATGTCTTGTTAAATATTGAGTTGTTATATGACTTAAATATAACCAATTGAGTCTTATTATAGATGTAGCACTTCATTCATGATTATTCATTTAAGAATTTAAGTAAGATGCTAGTTTAGCCTTTTTTTAGAATATTTATTTTTGCAACATTGATCATATGTTTGTGTTATGACACTTTTATTTCAGAAGAAAATTTTTGAGACATGTTGATAAAATTCTGCTGCTCTAGATAATCTTCGGTGGTAGAAGGCTGAGGTAGGGCAGTGTCACCACTTTTTTTAGGCTTGTGCCTTTGACCTTTACACACTGAAAGTCCTCCAGATACCTTGAATTGTTTAATGGGATCATGCACTTTAGAAGGAGAAACATGCAAATCCATTCCAATCTTTCTTTAAGAAACATTGTTTTTAAATTTGCTCCTTAAAGACTTTCATGGATACTGTTTTTGTACCAAATCATGATTGCAATCACCAATTCACATAAAAAATTAAATCACACGAAAGATATTTTATTTAATTTATATTGCGTTATTTAATTTTTAATTTTATTTTATTCGTGTCTCAACCTTTTTTGGAATGTGTGGAAGGCCTGAAATTATGGAATTGATGTATATTAACAAATAAAATGAAGTTGACCAGACAAAACATGAAATATCTTTTGTTCATACTTTCTGCAGTGTAATAAAAGTCAAAGTAAGTGTAGAAAACACTGCATTTTATTTATTTATTTTTCCCATACTGTCCTGGGTTTTTCTTATTTTTGGGTTACGTGTTATTTGCATGTCTGAGACTTCTACATTAGAGATCTGATTCCTGTCATAACCATTATACACATATTAGAATCAAAAATTGACATTTTACATCAAATGTTGACTGAATGATACATAATTCCCCTTCAATAAGTAAATAATCCCACATATTACAAGGTTAAAGCACATACAGTTCAGATGAGAACAGTACCAGAGAGCCTCATTTCATCACTGTGTTTAATAATAGACTTATCACATACACCTGGCTGGCTAAAACTAATTATCAGCAGATTGAGAAAACCATCAGAGGGGGCAGAAAAATGGCAGTAAGGTGGTAATACACTTATGGCTCTAAATAGTGTGTAGCAGTCATGTGTGAAATAAGTCTCCATTTCACAAGATTCATGTGCACTAATTTGTGGCGCGCTAATTATGTCCTAAGTTTTATTGTTCATAAAAAAACAATGCAAAGTCATACAGATATAAAGGGTATAAGTTTAAATCCCCAAGGAATCTATGATTGCTTTTTATTTAGGTTAATGTTAGGTTCATATGTACAGTACCCCTCAAAAGTTTGGACACACCTATGTTTTTATTTATTTATTTTTCCTCTATTGTAAATTAATACCAAAGTCATCCAGACTATGAAGGAACACATAAGGAATCATGTAGTAAACTTAAAAGTGTTAAACAAACTAAAATATGTTTTAGATTTTAGATTATTCAAAGTAGACACACATGATGTCACAAACACATTAAGAGGCAAGAAATGCAAGTCATGAACTCTTGACAAGACACAGCTGTTAACTGAAAGCCGTTCCAGGTGACTACCTCATAAAGCTGACTGAGAAAATGCCAAGAAAGCTGGCATTTAAGCAAGAGGTGCCTACTTTGAAGAATCTAAAATATAAAACATATTCTGGTTTGTTTACTTTTTGTTTTACTAAATAATTTAATATGTATTTCTTCATAGTTTGGATGACTTTAGTATTAATCTACAATGCAGAACATTGTAGATTAATTGTAATTGACAATTGATTAATTGTAGAAAAACCACTGAATATCCAGAAGGTGTACAGAGTGGGCACTGTGACACTTTCCAGTGTCTTTCTCCAGTGTCTGGCTTACTAAAGGCTAGGGTTGCAAAGTACCAAAGTTGGGAAATTTACCGTGGGAATTAACAGGTAATTATGGGAATTCAGGGGAATAAAATGGGAATATTCAACGCTAAAGTTAAGAAGACCGAGGGGGATGATGCCATTTTGTCAGATATCCAAGTTTTTGCTGATCTTAAGCAGCAAATCCAAATGACTCTGCCCACTTCACTCCTCCTTAAAGTGGAGGAAAAGGAAGTGGAACAATTAATGGAGAAGTGACAAGAGTTCTGCATGAAGCCAATACAAGCGTGACCCAATGTATAACAAAGGCCCGCTCTCCCCAGAAAAGATCAACAGTGCTTACAAAGTTCCAAAAGGGATCTAGCAATCAAGCCAGCACATACCAGCATACATCTGATGGAATGGCCTTTGTGGTCTGAGACTCTTGCACCCATAGCCTCTATCCTCCTCCAAATCTCACCAACATGAGCAGCCTCTGAACAGAACTGGTCACTGTTTGGGAACACCCACACAAAGGTTCACAACAGGCTCACAAATAAGAGAGTGGGACAACTAGTGGTCATCCGAGCAAACCTAAGGCTCTTTGAGCCAAACATCAACTAGGACACTGACATAGAGGAGTCAGATGTTACAGATGATGAGGAAGTGAACATGGAGGATACCGAGGTTCAGGAAGAAGCCTGAAACTATTAAGCAAAAATGCAGAGTATACAGAGGCCAGGCTTAAGAAGCTTGTTATGCCTTTATGTCTGCTGTTGGCAAAAAACAAACAAACAAACAAAAAAAGGTACATTGATGATAGTGTATGATATAGTTCCTTTAAATTATCCAATATTTCCTATTAATTTCCATAAATTCCCAAAGATCCCAAAATTCCATGGAAAATTTTACATTTTTTAAATATTTCCGAAGTTTCCAAGCTAAAGTTCCCATGGAAAGTTACCAATAATTTACTGGAAGTTTATCTGAAATTTTCCTCCCCTTTGCAAACCTACTAAAGGCTAATAACTCTGTCACTACCCATGAACATGAGCTAGATTATTGCCCCAGTCCCGCTCCAAGTCTTGTACCTCTGATATCTGCTCTGATAGTTATTTTTTCTTAGATAATGCAAGCCTGAGGAATATTTATTTTTAATATGTGCAATATGTGCGTACAGCTCTGTTTTATCTTCTTGCCCTACTGGTTTGAAATGAGATCTGTTTAATATGTTTATAATTGATTAAGCATAAGAAAGGCTGATGTGGATTCTGGAGTTGACATTTGATCATAATGAGTTTACAGGCTCATGATGGGACTGTGTGTGTCCTCATAAGAACAGTAAAAGAGACTGAATAAAAAATAAGTGCCTTTTAAAGCACAATTTGTTCTTCATTTTCAAATCAGATGACTTTGTTTAACAGTCACTGAGAGAAGCTGCTGTAAAGTCATTGTGTTTATGTGTATAATATATGTTCTGAAGTCAGTGGAGCATTTTAACAGTTTTATAGTGTAATAAATATGCTACAAGGGGAAATGTAGCCTGCACACATTTTCTTGACGTTGCACTGCTAACTCTGGTTTTATATTTGAAGGTAGCAGAGCTAGTGAAGCAGAATGTTTCTTCGGTGACTCCACTTTTTGTAAACGAAAAAGACACAAAAAACTGATTTGAAGTCTGTCCATTTTCCATTTTTGAAGTAGTTCCATTTGAGCTGCTTTATTTTGTGTTTTATTGTTAAGAACAATATTTATGGCAATGCTACCACAGTCGCATGTATAGAACATAAATGCAACAGTATTCAAATGGTATCAGGCTTATTTATTAAAAAATATGCCTAGTTTAGCTCCAGCCTCTATCCTTCAAAATTAATTATGTCAGCTTTAACTCAGGAAGGAACTTCACAGAATGAATGTGGATGTATTTGTGTATCGATTTTGTCTGTAGTTCTGCATTATTTATAGTTCTACATAATCTGTAATTCTATATTATCTTGAGTTCTGCATTGTCTATAGTTCTACAAAACTAGTATATCTCCATAATTATAATATTGTGAAAAAAGTTAATAATTGAACTCAAAAAAGTAAAGTCATATATTTTATGTTCATTACACATACAGTAACATATTTAAAGCTTTTTTAATGTTGATACTGTTTGAATAAAAATTTAGTCAAACTCAAAATGAAACATTCTAGTAATCTGAGATTTAGTTTTTCTGATTTTCAAACCAAACTGATTGACAGTAATACAAAAAGGCTTAACTTTAGGTGTATTGAATATAAAATATGACTGTTTTCCTTTTGAATTTAATTATAAATGACAATTAACTTTTCAATGATTTTTTTTATGTGGCACTAATTCTGTCTGTCTATATATGTATTATTTATCATTTTATATTATGGTGGAACCTCGGTTTTCGTCATTAATCTGTTCTAAAGTGTCTGATGATAACCGAAAGGAATGAGAGCTGAAGCAATATTTCTCATATTAAATAATGTAAATCCAATTAATCTATTCCAGACATTCCAAAATGTTAACAACAAATACATTTTATGTAGAATAACTATAATTTTACATGCAGAAAACAATGAGAAATAAATACAGAAAACTAAAGAAATGGATAAATTAACATTTAACATCAGTTAAATGTTCTCGACTGCTATTTGTTTTTGTACCCATTTTCAGGTGGTGGGACTGTGCCGTTGCTGTAGTGTGATGTGTTTTAGTTTTTTTTGTGTGTTTTTGTTTGGGTGCTTCTGAAGTCTTTTGCCAGAAAGAATGATAAATGTATGGGTGAGTGACGAATGTGTGGGTGGATGCTTTGGTTTTGCAAAATTAATTAAAAGACATGGGCACGCTGATGAAAACTGGGCCGATGAACGATAACTGGGACAAAACTTTCCTGAATAATGTTGATGATGATAACCAAACTGTACGATAACCAGGGCAAATAATTCCACTTTTCCAAGCAATTCTGAGGTTCCACTATATCTACAATTCTTTATTGTCTAAAGTTCTGCTTTATCTATTGTTTTACATTATCTGTAGTTCTGTAATATATATATATATATATATATATATAATAGTTTTGCGTTATTTAGGCAAGGGATAATGTATCGTCCACTTATCACTTATCTCCACTTAAAATATACTTATCACAATATTTAATTTGAAAGATTTGATTTCTATTTTGTGGCTTCTGCTGAGAAAAATAAAGTCTTTCTAAATAAATGAAACGTTTTAGGCTACAGACTTGTCACCTTGTTGCAAATATTCTAAACAGTTTTAGGTGTTTTAAATGTAATCTTTAATAAATTATGCAGGTTATTCTGTTGGCATTGTTGCCAATTTACAACTGTAACACGAACTGCTGTTTGATACAAATGACCACAGATTTTTTCTATGATAAGTGAACTTGCACAATCATTGACAAAAGTGCATGCGCACAGAGGAATCTAACCACTACATTGAACCCATTCATGCAGTTAAACACACACACACACACTAGGGGACGTGCTCGAAATGGTGAGCAGCCCTAGCCACGGTGCCCAGGGAGCAGTTGAGGCTTAGGTGCCTTGCTCAAGGACACTTCAGTCATGTCTTGCCAGTGGATCAAATTGACGACCTTCCAGTCACAAGTGCAGGTCTATAACCCTCAGGCCACAACTGCCCCCTATCATTAATTTTTTCAACAGTGATTATTGGACCTCCAAACATTGGGACAACTTATCAGATCAAGCTTTCTGCACTTTTCTGAAGAGCCGTATACTAAAGTTGAGTATTAGCTGTAGCTCTGTATTGTCAATAGATCTGCATTGTGCATGCTTCTTAAATGTGTATAATGTTAGCTTTGCTTAATATTAGCAGACTGAACAGAGAGAAGCTTTTTAGAATTTTTCCTGTATATATCTCAGAGAGAACTGGCCATTAAATTAGTCTGTTTTTTTTTTTTTATTCTTACTGTATTTTTATAAAATGTTCTAGAAGTAAGGAATACCTCAAGTTTGGTGTCTTACAAACATGTTTAATATTTTAGTTTATATTATTTAAATGCTTAATAGTGTATGCACAATACAGCTGAGGAATAACTGGGATGTGTGTGTGTGTGTGTGTGCAGTCAAGTCTTCTCTGTATCTATGAGCAGAAAAGCAGGCTGCCTCATGCTCTTCAGAAGCGTTCACTTAAAGAGGATCGTGCTCAGGAGCCCTTCAGAGCACGCCGCTGACTCCCTGTAAGCACAGACGAGGACGATGGTGTGTGTGTGTGGTGTGTGTGTGTATGTGTGTAGACTGCCAGCTTCCCCTCATTACAGCCCGAGAAGACTCAGCGCTGTGCTCCACTTTGAAACAGAGTTATATATTCA
>BRDA01002219.1:19103-33081 GCA_036984385.1 Crenuchus spilurus
TTCATTGTCCAACCCCTGTATATTTATGTATTGGCATCAGTATCACCACCAGTAGATATGTACATGAAATATATTGGCAGATACAGTACCCAGATTGGGGTAACCAGTTAAATTGGACATTACATGTGCTTTTATTTTTTAAGAAAATTGCTTTTTTCTTTTTTGGGACTGTGATAAGATCCACAAGTGCTGCTGCTCCAGACACTCAGTGTCCTTTGCTAAAAAGGGTGAGGGTAGGACAGTGTCACCCCTTTTAGTTCAGTTTTGCTGCCTGTAAATGGCAGATGCCTGAGCCAGCTGACATTACTTAGTAGTGATGGGGAGAGAGTGCCATCTTAACCACCCAGAGAGAGCACTGCCAATTTTTGCTCTCTCGGACCCCAGCTGCTGATGGCATGCAGCATGACCTGGGATTCGACCTTGCAGTCGTCAGATCATAGTGACAGTGCCTTAGTCCACTGAGCCACTCGGGGGCCCTGTCTTTCAGGGGACGTAGGAATATTATGGATATGTGCTTTGAGCTCGTAACTGCTTTGAGGACTATTGGACTCACACAGGAGGTTCCAGTTGATGTTGTCAAGCGTGACAATAAAAGTCAGTTCTGCAGACAAAACAGCACTAGACTAAAATGCATGAGACTTACTTAGATCTTAACAAATGTATACTGTACTTGTGGGATATTAAGTGTACATAAAATGCAAGTATAGATTAAGTAGTGTATACAGAGAATGAGGATAGATCTGTGTGAATAAGCCCATTTGGTTGAAAGTCGGGCTTTTAAGTAGAAGCATTGTGGTGATTCCTCATCTCAAAAAAATTATCGAAACAAAAGCCAAAAGTGGTGGGTAAACCCCAACAAAAAATGTCAATGGTTCAATAACGTGTCATGTGCCCTTAAGCATCGATTACAGCTTGACAACAATGTCTCATGTTGTTCACAAGTCGACTTATTGTTTGCTGAGACATGGCATCACACTCTTCTTGAAGAGCGGCCCTCAGGTCATTGAATTTCTGGGGTACAAATTTGCGAGCCTTTACACGGCAACTCAACTGATTCCATAGGTTTTCTATGA
The DNA here is from genome assembly GCA_036984385.1 of Crenuchus spilurus. Lineage (NCBI taxonomy): Eukaryota > Metazoa > Chordata > Actinopteri > Characiformes > Crenuchidae > Crenuchus > Crenuchus spilurus. Next base: position 20,177 of record BRDA01002219.1, read on the forward strand.
GATTCTATGTAACCTCTTAACTGTAGATCCACATCAACTTGCTCTGTGACTAAGGCCATAATAGCCTCACTGGTATGATTACTCACCCAAACTACACCACTGTTAAACTACACTGTCTTCTCCAGTGACTAAAGCTATAGCTAGCCCCACTGGCACTGTTAATGCATGCTCATTAACTACATATTATAATGGATGCAGTTAATGTTAAAGATACTCTAGTATAGGAATGCTGGGCTAATGTACATATCTGACATTTTTTATGTACTTATCATATGCCAATATATTAACATTTTTATAAGTTGTAGGACTAAAACTACCTGGATTATCAATAAGGAGAAATATGACATTTATTAATGTAGGTTGAAATTGCAGTAAAGACATTTAGACATTTTAAAACAGTAACCTAACATTGCCTAAATGTTTTTTTTAAAGCAGTTGGTTTACCAATTGCCTCTCTACCATCAATACCACTAAATAATTTTATCTCGTACTGTGTTATTGTGTTCATATGTTCGTAATTGTTTGCAATTGTTCAGTTTATTTTTTGTTCTGCAGTGCATCGTTTTTAACCAAGACTGTCCCCTGTGGCAACGAGCTTCACAAGTTCCTGATCTGGGACACAGCAGGGCAGGAGCGGGTGGGTGCCTCATTTGTATTCCTTCCATTCCTCGAGCTTTTAACGTTTTGTTGAATTTATTTCTAAGTACAGAAGTGAATTTTAAATATGTCAGTGTGTCGTAACAACTGTGTGTCACATCCTGAGTCTAGTTATGTTTAAAAGCTCTGTCAGAGCCGCTGTATTCAAAACATGTTTCAGGTCTGATGGCACATCCTGCTGTTCACGGCAGGTTTGTTTAGGGATATTTTTCTCTGTCAAATGAAGCATTTTTACTGACTTTGCCTAAAATCATATAACTGTAGTGGGATTTCAGTGAGTTTTTAAAATATGTGCATAATTCACTCACTGAGATACAAAATGTCTTCAGAGTGTTTTCATTTGAATCTGAAACAGATTTTTATTTCTTTATGATGGTGTTAAAAGGAACCTGGGGTCATAATGTCTGCCATTTTATTTACTATCCAAAATGGCTGTATTTATGTTTCATGCAGAAATGTGCAAAAATCTGTGGAATTGCAATTTAAAATATCCAAATCTTAAAACTGAAATTATCCCACTCATGTCACTGATACAACAAACATATTTATTTTTTATAAGTTACTTTGACTTAATAATTTACTTTTAAAATGTAATGAAAACACCAGCAAATGGTGGGTGTATTCCCTCTTCTCTTCTTCATTAAAATTTGTTTAAGCTGTGGGAATTTACCCAACCAAAGGCACTCAACCTGACAAAAGCATGAAGACTTCTTAGTAAAGTGATTTAGAGCCTGTGTGTTTGGGGAGATCACTGTTTTTATAATGCAGAATGATTTATTATTTATACTAGGCTGCTGGTATTGCTGTTTTATACCAAATCTATTTAATTTTATAAAAATACAAATCAAACTAAAAAAAAAAAAAACACAAATCTTCTTTTCTGGAAAAGTGATTTCTGTCTGTTTAACATTTATGTCATTGTAGGGTCGGTGTAAGAGAGAGAAAAAAATAACTTTTGGTCTTTAATTAAAAAAATGTTGGTAAAAGTTCAGCCAAAAAATGGGCTTTTCCAAACAACTAACAAACATCCTGTTTTACACAGATATTCTAGTATATAACCCATGTCAATAGATCAGGTTTATATCCAGTCTAACTGGTTAAGAGCTAGGAAACACTGATCTAAAGAGTTAGGAATTACATTGGTAATCAATAAAGTTTTATTCTGGGTTGAGCACTACAGTAATTGAAAACAGCTATGTGTTTATCTCCCACTGACAAAAACAGTCTCTCTAAATCATCTCTAAAAGTCCTAAACACGTCTGCTTACAGTTCATATATTTTGTACACAGGTCTGTCACCACACCGTTTCACTATACATTTCATATGTTTACATGTGCATTTGGCAAACACTTCCAGCGTGACGTACCAGATAATCAGACAAGTGTAGTGTGTGTAGTCTTGCTCAAGGACTATTGTTATAATGTCATGAGCTTGCCAAGCTGGAAAAGCAAAGCCTTATCTTCCACATGGGAAGCAGTGGTGCTACTCACCACTCTACACCCACCTCGCCAGATGACTTTGTTTCTCATCTCAACTATGTCTACAAACATTTTGAAAACATGGATGGAATTCCCCTTTAATTGTATGCTTTTATGGAAAAAACAATGTCTACAGATGCTATTTGATATGCCTTAAGTCAGGTAGAGCTTTCAATGAGAGGGGTGTATGCTGTCAATACTTAAATGACAATTAAGTACTGCATGTTTTATTACAAATGCTTTGCGCTTTGTGCTCTATAATGTCAGACAAATCAGACCGTTCCTAACGCAACATGCCACTCAGCTCTTGGTACAAGCTGTGGTTATCTCATGCCTCGATTACTGCAACGCTGTGCTAACAGGCCTCCCAGCCTGCACTATTAAACCACTACAGATGGTCCAGAATGCAGCAGCACGTCTGGTTTTTAACCATCCTAAACGGGCACATGTCACCCCACTGCTCACTGAGCTACACTGGCTTCCGATTGCTGCCCGGATCAAACACAAAGCCTGCACGATTGCCTATAAGGTGATGACAGAGCAGGCTCCCTCTTATCTGCACTCGCTCTTAAAAGCTTATGTCCCTGCCCGGTCGCTGCGCTCCTCCACTGAACGTCGCTTTGCTTTGCCTAACATTCACACAAAGCAATCCAGACTGTTCTCCTCAGTAGTTCCCAGATGGTGGAACAAGCTGCCTACCACCACTAGAGCAGAGATGTCCCTCACTGGGTTCAAGAAACTCCTAAAATCCGAGCTTTTCAAAGAGCACCTGCTCTAGTGATCCCAAATACTCCCCATGAGTGCTGATATGCACTCAGCATTCGATATCCAAATGTTAATTATTTAACTTTAGTATTTTTTGCATTTGTACTTTCCCACTATTGTAAGTCGCTTTGGATAAAAGCGTCCACTAAAGGCAATGTAATGTAATGTAATGTAAAATGATTTTTTTATTAAGTGCAGTGAAGTACTGTATATGAACCACTGAATAAAAATAAACTGTGCTCAGAAAATGAAAGATAAAATGATGAACTAAAATTAAGTTTCTAAATATAGCACTTTTATTAAAATGATTAAATCTGTAACTTTTGAGAAAATATGCAATACAGCAAAATGTCTTGTGAATTTACTAGGGTCCTGTTTATTTGTGTTTGGCTTATTTTAATTTTAATCAGTTATGTTAACATGTAGGATGTGAGTGGTTGAGCTTGGATGTCTTCATGTTCAGGGCCTGTATATTTTTTGTATGAAGACATGCTAGCACTTATACTAGACTAACGGTAATACAGAACTATAGCAGTTCATGATATCAGCAGTAATGGTTTGGTGTTACTTTACCAATATAAGCACATGCATGCTTTTGACCAGAGTCCTTATTATCTGAGTTACTCACCGGCCTGTGTGGAAGAATGTCCTGTGTGTTTGCTGAGCTGGCATGTTGTAAGTGTTAATGCTGTGATTGTTTCCTCCTCACTGGAAAAACATTGCTCACTGTAATACACTTCAGGCATCACATGAGGATGTGATGTATTTCCTGCTTTAGCAGCTCATGGTCTTGACGGCTGTTATAGAGTCCCTCTGAACTAAATCTGGGGTTTTCACTAATGATACACAGTAAATCTGCCAGTGTTAAATCAACACTATTAGAGTTCAACTAGAAAAGTGCATTTCCTGAAGGAAACGCGGGATGTTGCGCCTTGCTAACATGGCCCACAAGCTAAGGTATTCCAGTTGGTTTGTAAGGTGATGCTGTGGTATCTGTATTGGTTGCTATGGTACCCCATGGCGGTTGCTATGGCACCCAAGACAGTTGCTATGGCACGCAATGCGGTTGCTATGATATACAATGTGGTTGATAAGGTGTTGCTATGGTATCTGAGGTTGTTGCCATGTCTGTATGTGAAAATGAATGGGAGGAACGAGGGATGAAAAGATGACAAAAAGAGAAATGTGGGTCAGTATGGCTCTGCACTAGAGCTCTGTTACCTGCCCTGAAGGAGTACATCAATTTTTGTGGCTGTTGGGACACAAACTCTGTGGCTTGAGTGTATGTGAAAATGAATGGAAGTCATTGGGAGGAACGAGGGATGAAAAGATGACAAAGAAGAGTGCGGGTCAGTATGGCTCTGGACTAGAGCTCCGTTACCTGCCATGATGTAGTATATCAATTTTGGTTGTGTTTTGGCAAAAGGAAGCCTGGAATTTGATATGGGTGAAAATGAATGAAAGTCAATGGGATGAAAAAGGGATGGCAATAAAACAACAAATAAAAACAACAGTGAATTTGTGCTCAGAGGCCTGCCCTGATATAGTGTATCTGAAACAGTGTGAATCAGTCAAGCAGAAGTACAGTAGATGAGCATGCATTTTTGCTCCCCATTCATTCACTATGGGAAAAAAATTCCCAGATTAAGGAAGTTTTTAGGAAAACCGCACATCCGATCAAAATTCTGTATACAAGCCCGGATCACACAATCGGACTGAACAATCTGGAGTTGGAATGGTGTCGATAACTGCGGGACAAGAAGCGGGACAAAAATCCGGTGGAAGAAGAAGAAGAAGAATATATGAAAATCGAATAACAGTATATTGCACATTGCTTTGCTGTCTGTCTGTCTGTCTGTCTGTCTGTCATTTTGATGATTCATTAATCAGAGTTTAATCAAAATAAACAAAAACACATGCAAAGTGCTTGTAATGCTAGAAGATAGACAATAATGTATTAAAAAGGCTTATTGTAGAATAAAATAATTAATATGGAATATTCTCACTTTTTTGGGCTCATTTTAAAATCTGAATGATGCTGCACTGCAATATATTCACTGTTGTGTTGTCTTCTCCCCACAGTTTCACTCACTGGCCCCCATGTACTACAGAGGGTCTGCTGCTGCTGTCATTGTGTATGATATAACCAAACTGGTATGTTTCTCTGTAATGCTTTCAACACTTAAGCTGTTCAAGTTAATGATGAATGTGCTCTGAGATGGGGCTGTGAAGTATTCAGTGTGTTAAAATAGATGTGATATGACTGTGTCACCCCGGTTTGGTGCTTTACCTAGAGTTGATCTTTTCCTACACTACAGTTACAGTGTGCAGTTCATACCAAACACAAGTTAGACTGTATCAGGTTGTGATTGTGTTCACTGTCGTGTCCTTGCAGGACTCTTTCCAGACTTTGAAAAAGTGGGTGAAGGAGCTGAAGGAGCATGGTCCAGAGGATATTGTGGTGGCAATAGCAGGAAATAAGAATGACCTGGGTGATATACGGTCAGTATTTTCCTCTATAACAGTCTCTCCCTGAAATCTTTATTAAATCTGCTTTGCTATATCATTTACTTACGGAATTAATTTAATAGTTGCATAATAAATTGCATTTACAGTAGTGCTTGAAAGTTAGTTTTTATTTCTGCATAAATTTACCTAAAACTTAATCAAGCTCAAGACCTAAAAGTAGATACAGTTGACCAAATCAAGCCATAATACAAATATATTAGGCAGAAGTATGTGAACCTCTAGGATTAGGTGTTAATTTGAAGGTGAAATTTGAGTCAGGTGTTTACAATCAATGGGATGGCAATCAGGCACCTGTTTTATTTAAAGAACAGAGATCTATCAATGGAAGTGTATCATGGCACAAACAAAGGAGATTTCTGACCTCAGCAGAAGAGTTTTTTATGCTCATCAGGCTGGGAACAGTTACAAAAAATCTAAAGAAAATGTCAGGACATCTGTCCAAGCGCTGATTCTCAAGAGAAGGTGGGTCATGCAGCAACGTCCTTAAGCACACAAGTCGTTCTACCGAAGGATGGTTATAGAAGAATAAAATGTATGTTTTGAAATGGCCAAGTCAAAGTCCTGATCTTGTGCGGCACGGTGGTTTAGTGGTTAGCACGTTTGCCTCTCAGCGCTGAGGTCTTGGGTTCGAGTCCACATCTGAGCGGAGTTTCCATGTTCTCCCCGTGTCTGTGTGGGTTTCCTCTGGGGACTCCGGTTTCCTCCCACAGTCCAAAAACATGGAGATCAGGTGAATTGGCTACTCTAAAATTGCCCATCTTTGTGCGTGTGTGTGCGTGTGTGTGCGTGTGTGTGCGTGTGTGTGTGTGTGTCACCCAGCGATGGATTGGCGCCCTGTCCTGGGCTTAGTTGACTAATGTAATGCCCTGCGCCCAGTGAGGGGGTAGGGGACTAACCGCGACCCTGATAAGGATTAAGTGGGTGTGAGAATGAATGAATGAATGAAAGTCCTGATCTTAGTCTAGTAGAAATGTTGTGGAAGGACCTGAAGCAAGTTCATGGATTCCTCCAAACCTCTGTGCAGGACTGAATTCCTGGAAACATTTAGTTTTTGTTGTTGTGCAGTTATTAATGCACAAGAGGGTCACATCAGATAATTAAAGCAAAGGGTCACATAGTTTTATCTTTCACAGACATGTGATAGTGAATCCTTTTCTAAATAAATGTCTAATACTTTGTTTGATTTGGTTCTCTTTATCTTTTAGGTTTTGTGTGACAATATGATGAAGTTTTAGCTCAGATTTATGCAGAAATATATACAATTCTAAAGGATTTGCAAACTTTCAAGCACTTGTTTCTGCAAAAAAGTTCCAACAGCTGCTTTAAATCACTTTTAATTCATAGTAAATTCGTCCTCTTCTGCTTCTCCACAAATGTGATTGAAGTTTTAGACTTCATTTCTTTATTGTATTTTTTATCTGAGTGAGAAATAATTGATAAAAAAACTGAGATGCATATTTTTATCACTGGTATATTATTCAGGGCTGTAGATCACGACTTTCTCAATGGTGCGACCAGCTATGAGAGCCCGTTTCCACCTTGCTGTTGCGAATTTGAATCTCCTAATTGCACCTTTTTTTTTTTTTTTTTTTAATTCTGACTTTATATCGAGCTGTTGTTATTTTATAACCAGAAGTGCGAGTTTAAATTTCACAATTGCAACCTTTTTTCATGGGAAACGGGCGTCTATAACCAGCCATTCAAGGGGAAAAAAGTCTCCACGTCACTGAAAGTCTCTATGTGGCTCAACAACAGACACACATTATTCCTGTATCATAGTCTAAACCATTCAGAGATGGTGATTGGCTGTGGTCCAGATATTCACATATTTTCTTTTAATTTCGTTTATCTTGAGATGGTTTAAGCTTCGATTTCAGCTCAGTGAAGCACTTTAAGCACCAACACATTTTCAGTTTGTTACCTTTCTAGTCGAATTGTGCTTCAAATAAAGAACTTGTTGACCAGATTATTAGTTAATCATTGACAAGTCAGGATTACCAATGTGGCGATTAAAAAGACAATGAACCTGTAAAACTTAAATGCGGCGATGCGGTAGAAAAATAACATAACTTTTTTAGGCACACCAGCGCAGCCAGTGCGAAAAGTTAGTTTAGAGCTGTTATTGCAGAGTGAATAGTCTAGTATAGTCTCAGATCAGCTCCATGTCTTTAATGTGTTTCAGTTCATTAACACATGGAGTGTGAAGACTGATCCTGCATTAGTTTAACCTGACTACATTTATATATAACCTAATAATCTGTTAATAATTAATAACTACTAATAGTTCAGTGGGAGTAGAACCTAATAATAGTTATTTACTGCATTGGCAGTGAGCCATAGAAAAGAGGAAGCCTCAGAGTTTTTATCTGCACAGTATAGCAGTATCAGTCAGACCTAAGTCCAGTGTTATGCTTAGACATGTTAGTGCCTTCTGACCTTGTTCTGGGTTGTTTATTTACAGAGAAGTCCCCACAAAAGAGGCTAAGGAGTTTGCAGAATCAATTTCAGCCATATTCATTGAAACCAGCGCTAGAAATGCTGTTAACGTAGAGGAACTCTTTCAGAAAATCAGTAAGTATTACTTCTCCTAGGACCATGTCCTGTTACTGTAATTATGTATGCCTTAATTACAGACATTTGACAACTGCTGCACAAATGCTGGTGCTCATATCTTACTGTATTCTGATGTGTTATTACATATGTATGTACAATAAAGTACATAAACATTAGTTGTCAGAGTGAATCTGAGAAACCTTTTTCTGTAGGTCGGCAGATCCCTCCGCTGGAGAACACAGAAGTAGAGAGCAACGAGTCATTCAAGATAACACGTCAGCCCCCTCCGTCATCTAGACGTTGCTGTTAGTGATGTGGGACGTCTTACCTCTTAGCTGGATATTTGAGTCAACTTTCATTTCCTTTAACATAAACATTCAGTCTTAAAATTAAACTAGTCCAGAGATTAGCTTCAGCATTCAAGCTCTTAACATATATCAGTGCAGTAGTACATAACGTATAGTTTCAAGAACTGAACCATGTGACACAAAGCAGCTGGAACAGTGTTTCCTGTATTGAATGTAAAACCATGGAACATAGTTAGCGGGCTAACTCTGTATGACAGGTTTGAGGAACAGAGCTGTGAGTTCTAAAGCAGGGGTGTCAAAAAAGCAAAGGGTGCAGAACATTTTGGGTCTTCTGAACATATTTACTTCAACTAGCTTAGGCTATATGTTTTACAATATATCCTACATGTATTCTGTGTGCCACAACAGGGGGTTGCCTCCAATGTCAGACTTTTCATTTTGTCAGCAATTAGCTTAACTATAGTCGCGTTTCCATTTTGCGCAAAACTTTATCGATATTCTGAAAACAATTCGACAAAACAAGTTTCACAATTGCGGTGTTTCCATTAAATGTGAAATACTTTTATAAAATCACGTGTGAATATGTTTGTTCTCGCGATAAGTCATTACAAACATGGTGGCAGTGGATGTAAACACATACTTCAGCTTTATACAGACTGCTACCACGGCACTAGTGCTCATCATCAGCCATCAGAGGAGACGGCGACTTATCGAGGCTTTGGAGCGACAAGCCCCTTATACTTGGGAGCGGCTACGTATGCTGCGTTTTTGGGAAACTGTAGTCGATGGTTTTACAGAAGAGCTGTGGATTCAACATTTTAGAATGAGACACTCAACTTTTAATGAACTTTGTGATGCTGTGAGATCTCTAGTGGAGCAGCTGCACATTGTCCAAGGATTCTCCTCGTTATTCCAAATATGCCGCGTCATTCCTCTTACTTTCTGTTGTCTTCTTCTTTGTCATCTTTTTCTCCAATAGAAACGTCCGGTTATTGATCATGTGACTCCCTTAATGCAAAAAAAGTCAGTTTGAGTGTTTCCATTATACTTTTGCGATATAAACCAATTTCGATACGACTGAAAAACCACCTCATCTTAGCGCAAAAGACTTTTATCAAGAGTTTTTTTGAAATTGTTGTGTTTCCATTAAGCAAATTTTTATTTGCAATTCTAATTTGTGATATTTCATGGTCAATGGAAGCGCGACATATGACACTAATTACTTACTGTCTGCTACGTATGAATAACAGGTACATACAGCTAAAACATCTAACTCTCATAACTGTGAGCGAGAAAAGGCCTTCAGGATATCTACACTTCTCATAAATTTAAATGAATTAAGCGTCCAGATGTATATAACATTACTATTAATATGTACATGCAGTGCACAACCACGAACTGCAAGTGTGGAATTTTCTACATGCAGTCTCTCCACATGGTGGCAGGACGGCTGATTTTAAGAGCCTTTTGAGACCATTAAACCTGAAATGTGTATCAAAGCTCACATTTCAAAACATAATTGAAATCACTGGTGAAATGTAACAAACGTGGCATGAATCATTTCTAGCTCTTAATAATTTCTCAGTTTTAGCTCAAATAATTTAGTTAGTTATGGCTACTATGTGTCTTTACCAACAAGGGTATTGTTTTTAACTGAAACGTTGGGATTTGTAACACAGGTGCCTTGTAAAATTTTACAAGCAATCCTATTTCTATTTGATCTATTTTATTAGTACTATTTTATTCACTCATTTGTGACACTCCTACCTGAAAGATCCCAACACTGCAGAATCTCATTATTTCTCGCCCGACTCATCAGCTCACTTACATTCTATCATTCTATTAATGAACTAAATTTACTGCAGTGGAACACCATACAAACTAAACTTCATTTCTGTACAGAACCTGATAGCAACACCCCTGTTTTGAAGCTCCAACTGTATCAGATCATGTGTGCTGGCCTAGTGTCAGTTCAACAAAATCTTCACCCTAATTCCATTTTGTTGCATGTATTGTTTATGCATTTTTAAAATCTTCTGGGCTGGGCTTCCCAAAAGCATCTTAACACCTTTAGTCATTGTTAAATAAGAGAGCTTTACATTACATTAACACACACGCTCACTTTTCCATGTAAGATGTTCTTAATACTTCTAAACTTTTGGGAAATTAGGGCATCACTAATGATGTCCAGCTATTTTGAACAGGTACAATAATGTGGCTCTGCAGGCTAAGACACTACCACTATGACCAGAGGATCACGCGTTTGAATCCCGTTCATGCTGTTTGTCATCAACAGCCGGTGCCCAAGAGAGCAAAAATTGGCTCTCTCTGGGCGGGTAGATGGTGCTCTCACTCCCTATCACTTTCACACTACAATGTCTGCTGGCCCAGGCGTCTACTGACTGGTCCATTCAGGCTGGGAACCCTGCGCACTCTGAGCACGTTGGCTCTACAGTGATGGTGTATCAGCGGTAGTTTAAAAACTGCATCACATGCATCAGAGGAGACTTGTGCTCATTTTCACCCTCCTAGAGTCAAGGACATTGTAAAGTGATGGAGAGAGCCCCCTAGTGGATGGGATGAGTTAATTGGCTACTACTACTACATTGGGATTGGCAAATACTAGAAATAAAAAAAAAAGACAGAGAGATAGAAATTCAGGATGGTGCTTTAGCATATGACATCAATTCAGTATTACCAACATTAAGAACTCATCCTCCACTTTTAAATCAGGTTTGCTCGAAATCTCTAACGAGGACATTAAAGTTGTTTTAAGAAGGTAAGATCATCATGAATATTCAGGTTTAAAGTTGTAGCTGGCTAGCTTGGTACTAACACTATCTCACATCGTAGCTGAAATATGCGGTTGTCCTAAATTGTGTGAAAACTGGTTTAAAATATCAGATTTATACCTCCTGCCACACTGTGTATGGTCTAAGTCTGCAGAGGCTACATTTCTCTTAGTATAATAATCTGTTCTCTTTTTAACATCTTCAGCCTGTCCATGTTTCTTGACTTTGATGTTCGTAGCCTTCTGATTGAAATGCATATGTATGATATGTAATATAGTTTTGTCAGAGTATTATGTCAAGATGTTTGCATGACTTAAAAACTTCAGTTTAATAGATAAGGCTTCTTAAATATTACCACTGTCTTTGGTACGAATGTGCCTTGGGTTTATCCAAATTACTTTGAAGTACTACTAGTCAGGTTCAGTTTCCCAAAATCATCTTAAAACTCAGAAAAAGGTTGTTTTAAAATTAAAGGGCTCTTATCATTTCAATGCTTTTTTTAAATAAAAGAGTCAGATTTAATATGCAAACATTGTTAAAAGTTTAAAAATATACAGTTCACTCCCCAGTCGATATGGTCCATATACAGAACTTAAGCCCATTTCAAATGTCCTGTTTTTGTGATGTCATGAAAAACAATATGCCCATCTTTTAGTTTTTTATGTTTGGGGTTAAGAGAGATTTAAAAATGTTCATTCATTCATTCATTATCACACCCGCTTAATCCTTATTATGGTCGCGGTTAGTCCCCCACCCCCTCACTGGGCGCAGGGCAGGGCATTACACTATTCAACTAAGCCCAGGACAGGGCGCCAGTCCATCGCTGGGTATTTAAAAATGTTTTATTACATAAATCCACACACGTCATTTGTTGGGATGGATGACCTCATGGAAAAAATTAAATACAAGAAACATGTTGGATATGGGTTCTTGTAGATCATCATAACTGGTAGCGAGAGCATTTATTGTGATTCTTATGCTCTAACATTTAAAAAAAACATCTTAGTGCTAAGATGCTTTTGGGAATCCAACCCCAGTGAAATGTTTTTTGTTTTTTTTGTTTTTTTTTTATGTGCCACCGTAATGGACAAAAACATGAATACTTAGATTAGTCAGTATTCTTCTTTGAATGTGCCTTAATGCATATGTGCCTTATATGTTGTAAAAGTCAATTTAGCTTTTATATTCAATATAAATGTGTCCGCATTAAAGGGTATCGCTGCTAACATCAGTCAGTATTGAAAACTAAGCAGTATTCCTTTATAGATTGCCATTTGACATTTGTAGCTGTTTGTCAGTTTTCTTTATATTTCCACAGGTGTTTGTGGCTATTTATTGATTGCCTTACAGAGCCCATGTAAGTTAAAATCACTTTGCCTAGGAAAGAATATGATTACAGAATGACCAACAGAGGGCAGTGTCAGCTTGAGCCTTAAAATACAGCATGCTGAGGATAATGCATATGTGTATCAGTGTAAGTCTTTGCTTTTTCTTCCTGTGGATTTCATGTTGTTATTGATATCAGTTATCACAAAAGCACTGTGTTGTACTGCAGCTTTTTTTTGTCGGCTTTTTACAAATTATGTCTTATCACACGACTGTTCATAGGTTTTAGAACACCCTCATTTTTCTAGTTTTATTGATATCTTTGAAGTTTAATGTCTCGGTGTTCTGAAATTAAAGCATAGAGCAAATAAACAATAGCAAACCAAAATGTAGCAGCCACAGATACAATGATAACTTTGCAGATATTCCCAAAAATGTTGCGCATCTAATATATATATATATATATATATATATATATATATATATATATATAAAAA
>BRDA01002220.1:18292-49173 GCA_036984385.1 Crenuchus spilurus
GAGTCTTACTGATTGTGTGGGGTGGGCAGGTGTCTTTATGCAGCTATTGACCTCAAATAGGTGCTTCTAATTTAGAATAATAAGTGAAGTGGAGTGGAGGTGGACTTTTTAGAAGCGGCCTAACAGGTCTTTGAGGGCCAGAATGTTTGCTGATTGGCAGGTGTTCAAATACTTATTTGCAGTAGTAACACAAATCAATTATTAAAAATTCATACATTGTGATTTCTGGATTTTTTCTTTTTGATTATGTCTCTCACAGTGGACATGCACCTAAGATGAAAATTTCAGACTTTCAAATTTCAGTGGGAGAACTTGCAAATTCGTAGGGTGTTCAAATACTTATTTTCCTCACTGTATATGTATTTATATATATGTTGAATAGAATCAAATATTTGTGAAAGGAGCTTAAATCAGCATAGAGCACATTTTTCAGCGAGAGTCGCTGGACATTTTTCCCGCCCCCTCGTGCAATCTGCCATCATATGATACACATGATAATCCGGGCATTCCAGTGGAAGATTGGAAGATTTGTTTGTGAAAAACCCAATTTTGACTCTAAAACAAAGAGCTCTCACCATGAGTGTCCACACCTATCTCATGAATATTCAATGTAGCATTAGTGACAGAGTAAAACAGTGTCATCTCACATTAGTTAAGCTTTAGAAATAAAAGCATATACAATGTGTAAAAACTGTAATGAGCAGTGTGTAGCCAACACCTCTGTTTATTCCGGTCTGAGCTCAGAAGTCTTGACTAGAAATGTTTATAGCAAATTTAGAGTAAATGTAATCAAAATATAGATTTGACACCCTTACTGTTTGGATACTGTTGTTGCTGATGAGTTTGTGCTGTTTAAGCAGCTTTGGAGACAGAGACTGCTATGACAAGCAGGAATAGAAAAATGTCTCAAGCAACATCCCTAACACTGCCAAGACAGAACTGAGTGAGAGTCTCTTTAGACAAAGAACATTTCACTTAAATAAGAGATTCATTGTTATGTGTTAGACTATCACAAGAAGTCTTTTTACTGTTGTATGTTACTTATAGGTCCACTAACTTAGATTCATCAACAAACGGCTGTGCTGTTAAAGAGCACTTTGTCAGATTTCTTACACCCTGCAATAAAGCTCTACAATGAGTCTCACTACTGCAGAGACAGTACTGATCTCCAGACTACTGTGTTCTTCTGCTGATATGCAGTATATCAAACGACCAAATAACAGCTAAATGTGAGTATAATTAGCTTTTTAGAAGAGGAACGTGATCTAATTCAAATGGTTTAGTTTTAAATCGTTTGTTTCCTTAAAATATTAGACAAACCTAAACTTACTGTGGTTATTTGTGATCTCTGGCGGCACCACAATAAATCAGTTAATTTGACATGCCTTGATGGCTTGTATGAAATATGTGCGTCTTGTGGAGAGTAAACAGCTGTACTACAGACTATAAGCTCACCGTCAACAACTTAACTAGCATAGAAAGTGAGTGTCTGGAGCAGCATTTGTGGATATGATCACAGTCTCCAGCTGGAAAAAAAAATTTTCTTTAGAAATCAAAGTATCTGTTTTCATGGAAAATTCTTGGTGAGTCCGAACTTTTGAGTGATAGTATATGTTTGTGGAGATCTTCAGTTTTAATTTGATCAAAACAATTGTTTTTATTCTTTGTTTACTCAGTATTTTTATCAGGACATCATTGCTAATGAAGAACAGTTATTACTGTGTGTGTGTGTGTGTGTGTGTGTGTGTGTGTGTGTGTGTGTGTGTGTGTGTGTGTGTGTGTGTGTGTGTGTGTGGTTAGTACCACCATGAAGCAGAACATCTGGAAAGATAACATTGGAGGACAAAATTTGAAGCGAGTAAGTTTGTAAACTTTTGGGCAGCAGTGCAGAAAGCCAGTCAAGGATCTGTTAACAATTTCAGTCCAACCCTGAAATGTTTCTGTTTGAAGTGCAGGATGTCTGATCTGACTGTTTGACCCAGTTTTGCTTAGTAAGAAGGGTTGTGTATGGGCAAGAACTTAGGAATACGAACCATGATTCAGATATGTTTCAGTATTTTCCAGATTCAGCCATTAGTGGTAGCCGTTAGCTTGGTTTCTCGATGCTAACACATTTATGCTGCTTGTTTACATTTTTGTGGAAGAGCTTAGTGGTCTTAGTAGTAATCTTAATGACTAACCATTGAAACCACCAATAATGTGAACCTAACAGGTTGTCTACAAATACAGTAGTGACTATAGCCAAAGTACATAAACTATAAGAGTTCAAAGGCATAAGATTGCTGTTGGAGCTGTGTATTAGTAAAAACCTGGTGATACGCTACATACGATACAGGGCTTATGATTCAGTGTACTGTGATTTATTACAATACTGACAGAAAGGCAACATCCTTTTTTAACCCCCAAATGTAGTAGTAACCAATTAACCCACCATTTCACTAGGATTCTCTCTATCACTTGTAATGCCCCTGACTCAAGGAGGGTGCAGACTAGCACAGGCCTCTTCCAATGCATGTCAAACTCCACCTCTTTTGGAACTGCTGCCTATACAGTCACTGAGCAGCCAACACGCTTGGAGGAAAGCTCAGGAACCCCAGCTCTGATGCATCACCTGGCAGATGTCTGGACATTACTCAGGGCTGTGGATGGCTAGCAGTATATCTGGGATTCAAACTTGCGATCATAGCATCAGTGCCTTAGTACTCTAAGCCATTCTAAGCCCCATATTGTGTTTTTTAAAATGTAATTTTATTCAAACTGGCAGTTGTGTGTCCTTATGTTACTGACTTGTGTTGGAGAGGAAGAGTCTGATGATTGAAGATAGATTACATGAGACTAGACTGCCATCTAGTGGTTAGGGGTTTAAACACAATGTAAAATGAACCATCTGAGCTGTTCGTCACCAGTCTTTACATGTACTATTAATAAAGAATTGCCGATGTTTTTGAGAGTCAATGCCATTCTTAAAACAAAACATTGGAATACTCATTTGTGTGAGCATCTCTATGAGCTTTGCAGTAGTTTCTGACTGAGGCTAAAATCTGTAGATTAGGAGCTGTTCCCATCCGGTTCCTCTCCGGGAAAGAGGAGCGGTCTGTTGCCGAGAAGAAAAAAAAAGAACGTTTTGTAAGACTCCCACTCACTTTATCTCTTGCTTACTTGCGCGCGCGCGCACACACACACACACACACACACACATACATACACACACTAAGTTTAGCTGAAATGTGGATGAGTGGGACTCCAGAAAGTTCTCTTTACTGTCCACCATTTGTAATACATTTGTTTTACTCTCTAAGTGAGAACTGTAGTGTGATGCCATTTCTGCACCTTCAACTGAAATCTCAGGCCTGTCATAAGAGTTTCCATTCAAACATTTCACAAATGCTAAGCTCATGTAGAAAGAATTGGTAGAAATGCAGATTGTCATGTTTCAGCCCTGACTGAAAGTTCCTGCACATCTGCCTTCTGGATCAGAGTTGCCCTTCTGAAGCCTCCAGCATGTGCCACTGATTTTCCATCTGCATATGCCACTTATCAGCTTGACAGCCACAGCTGGATGTCATGAAGTCTTTAGTTAAAGCCTGTCTGTACATCCTACTGCTGCTCTGATAGAACTACTCAGCCCTACACCGGCCTCTCATAGTATACCAGTCATGAGCTCTCTAAATCCTCCTCTAAACATTTCTGTGAATGTTCCTTTAAAAATCTGTAGTTGACATTAAAATGCCGGTGGTTGCAAAAATTGCAAAAATATACAGTTGTAGTGTATGACATTGCTAATTTGGTGACAATACATTTTACGTTGAAGAACTGTAAGAGTTACACTGTAAGACTGCTGGTATTTACATTTTAATAATGTGGTCAGAATTGTACAGTAATAAATACTGTATAGTCCTACTGTTACATTTGATGCTACTATGGGATGAAACCAGAGACCCCGGAGAAAACTCAGGGAGAACATGGAAACTCAAACTCGAGACCCCAAAACTGAGAGGTGAACATGCTAACCACCAAGCCACCATGCTGCCCCCACTGTTACAGTAAAAGATTCTGCTGTTGATTTTACAGTTAAGGTTAGTTTGATTCCATACTTTACTGTATAAATTACCATTAAAATCATGTATTTATTACAGAAAAGTGATGTAAATGTATTTATGCTAACTGTAACAGACACTGAACCTTTTGAGAATTTAGTCTTTTACTGTCAGTTTGACTGTAGATCTGTAAAATCTACAGACATTGTTTACAGTGTATGCTAAACATTCCTTTAAATGTTCATCTAAACGTCTTCTAAAGTTCACTCTAAACAGCACTCAGTTAAGTAGTTTTTTGTTTTTATGAGGCTAATAGTGTGCTTCTGTTTTTTTGTTATGTATATTTTTTTGTCTCGGACGATGAAAATACATCCCATCCTGTTTGATTTGAAATAATTGATTTAGTCTGGAAAAGTATTGTGAGATCATGTGAGCATGTAATAGTCATGATAGTGATTAAAACATTGCGGTAGAGCTTAGATGCACTTGCAGTTGTCTGTCTAATAATCATGTGACATTAATGACTCTGTTAGGATCGTGTCATATTCCAGCTTTGAGTAATACTAGTTATATTTGACTGAAAAGGAGGAATTGAGATGAAGAAGTGTATCTGATGGTGCCTCTGAAGAAAAGCTGAGCACACTTGGTAACTGACTTCAGAGTGAACTCGGACTGTGTGTGTGTGTGTGTGTGTGTGTGTGAGACTACTTATTTTTTACTAGATACATGTTCTTATTTTATTTTGTATGATTCCCTAAACTCTCCTTTAGCTTCTCAAAAACAGACCCCTCACTCTTATATCATTCTCTTTTTCATTTCTTTTCTTTCTCACCCTCCTGGTTTAAATGTCAAGGCTGACTCATCGCTTATCAGAATCATAATCATTTTCTTTATCTGTTTTATTATGTTTTCCCACTAAAACATCTTTGCATTTTCTCTTTTTCCACTCTGTCCTGATTAATATTGTTTCCCCAGTGAGATGCTGTCAACGTTGTAGAGGCAGGGTGTCTGTGTGGGACCAATTTTTTTAAAATAAAAACTGGGGAAGTTTCCAGCAGTCAGTACAGTGGAACCTTAGTTTTTGTCATTAATCTGTTCTAAAGTGTCTGATGATAACTGAAATGAATGATAACTGAAACAATATTTCACATAAGAATTTATGTAAATCCAATTAATCTTTTCCAGACACTCCAAAATTTTAACAAATACATTTTATATAGAATTACTATAAATGGATAAACGAACATTTAACATCATTTTTCTCTTTACTGAAGCCCATTCTTGGCATAAAGAAATGTGTCCAGGGACGTTTGTTTCTGGCATACTCAATAAACAAGCGCAAAAAACAATGGAATTCCGGATGAGTGATGCTCACTCAACAAGAAACAAAGCCAGAATTAATGGAAGAATGCATGGGTGATTGATGAATGCATGGGTGGATGCTTTGTTTTTTGTAAAATTAGCAGCGAGTGACGTGGGGACATCAACAAAAACCAGGTTGATTTAACTGGGACAAAATTTTGCCTAAAAAAGTCAACGATAACAGAATTGCCTGATAAAACTAGAAAAGTGCATTACCTGAAACGCGGGATGTTGCGCATTGCTAACATGGACCACAAGCTAAGGTAACCCAGTTGGTTTGTAAGGTGATGCTGTGGCATCTGTGGTGGTTGCTATAGGGCCCCAAGGCGGTTGCTATAGGGCCCCAAGGCGGTTGCTATAGGGCCCCAAGGCGGTTGCTATAGGGCCCCAAGGCGGTTGCTATTGGACCCAGGGCGGTTGCCATGTTTCTATGTGAAAATGAATGGGAAGAACGAGGGATTGTGGGAATCTATATTTTATGGACACATTAGGATGAATAGATGACAAAAAAAGGAGTGCGGGTCAGTATGGCTCTGGACTAGAGCTCGGTTACTTGCCATGATGTAGTACATACAAAAGGAAGCCTGGAATTTGATATGGGTGAAAATGAATGGAAGTCAATGGGACGAAAAAGGGATGGCAATAAAACGACAAATAAACGAGTGCGGGTCAAATCAACAGTGAATTTGTGCTCGGGGCCCTGCCTTGATATAGTGTATTTGAAATGGTGCAAATCGGTCAAGCAGAAGTACAGTAGATGAGCATGCATTTTTGCTCCCCATTCAGTCTCTATGGGGGGAAAAAAAATCCCAGATTAAGGAAGTTTTTAGGAAAACCGCAAATCCGATCAAAATTCTGTATGCGAGCCAGGATCACACAAACGGACCTAACAATGTGGAGTAGGAACGGCGTCGATATCTTGAAAACTGCGGGACAAGAAGCGTGTCAAAAATGAAGAAAAAGAAGAAGATCGAATAACAGTATAGCGCAACATAATAAAAGGGAGGACAGTTCCAGTTTCATGTATATTGACCATGGTAACTGTTGTATATACCCGATAGTCAGACTCTAAAAACACTCCTGGTCTAGCCCCAGTTCTGGAAAGACAAAAATGGCTGCTGTCAACATATGCCATAGGTCATATATGAATGGCTAATAATAAAAAAAAAAAAGTTAGCTTCAAAAATTGCATTAAATGTAGATCACATGGTAGTACAATTCAACAACTGTATGTCCATCCCTCCTTTTAATTCCTGGGTAACCTTTGTGTCTTGATTTTTTGTTCGCTTCTGGTTGAGTTTTTCCCTGCAATTTTCTCTGAAACAAGGTGAGCATGTAGAAGTGGTTAGCACAATCACTAATTAGAAAATTTAATGTAAATAAAATAAAAACAAATCACTGCAAATAAAAAATGCACTGTTTCTTACATTTAGTTTGACTTTCATTTCATGGCAGACAGTGTGAATGCAGTATGTTTCGTATTTTGTCTAGTCAGCTTCATTTCATTTGTTAACATACACTCATTCTTCCATTATAGACCTGCAACACATTCCAAAAAAAATTGGGATGGTAAAGTAGTTACCACTTTGTAATGTTGCCACTCCTTCTCGCAAAATACATTTTGGCATCAAGCATATCAAGTAATGAAGTGTTTAATGTGGTATATTGTCCAATTCTTCCTGCAAACATATGGTGTGTAACAGTGTAAGCTTGTCATCACATTTTTTGTTTCAAAATTCTCTATCTGGGACAAATCAGGACTGCATACAGGCGAAAAAAGTTAACTCTTCTTCTGCGGCCATGCCTTTGTAATGTGTGCAGCCTGTGGTTTTGCATTGTCTTGTTGAAAAAAGCATGGACATCTCTGGACTAAAATGTCAAAGTACTTTTCTACATTAATGCTGTTATCACAGAAGTGTAAATTACCTTTGCAGAGGACACTGATGACATAGCATATCAGACTCTGGCTTTTGCAATTCTTGCAGATAATAGTATGATTATCCATCTAACATGCCTCTGAGCCCAGAGGAGCTGATGTCACTGCTAGACATGGTTAACATGAGGCTTCTTTTTTGCAGTAAGTTTTAAATGGCATTTATGAATGTAACTCTGTCTTTTAGTGCTTTACAAAACTGACCCTGGAAAACAGGGACATGTGGTTACACTAGATAAAACTGATATGTATTCTATTAGTTTTTTATTAAAGCCGTATATTAAGGCCTTTACACACTGAACATGGTGTACTTGTGTGACTTATACAGACAACAATAAATTAGTCAGAACACTTTCAACAGATGATTTCTTGCACACCACATGACATCTTAAAGACATTTTTATTCTGGCCGTTAACGTTTGTGAGGGGATGTTGTTAAGCGGAAGCTGGTGACATGCTGTAGATGGGAGGCAGAGATTTCCTGTGGGCGTTAGGTCACATGTGGGCCCACTGTGAGACTGTGCAGGCCCACACATGCTCACACTGGAGGTGACCTTGTGCCTGGGTGGCTGGGCTTTACTATTCTTGCAAATGCACAACAGCATCTGTATGTAACAGTGCGGTACATCACTCTGTTTCAAACACAGTCTTTTCTGCCCTGTCGTACCCACATACCTCCAAAGTGATTATTAATTATGAAGTCCAGGTTATATTGAAATTCCAGATACTGAAAGCAAAGGTTCACATACTTCTGCCACTCACAAAAATGTCAAATTGGATAATTTTTCTCAATAAATAAATGACCAAGTATTATAATTTTGTCTTTATCTACTTTTAGGACTTGTTTGAACATCTGATGATGTTTTAGGTCATATTTATGCAGAAATATAGAAAATTCTAAAGGGTTCACAAACTTTCAAGCACGGCTGTATGTACAAATAATAACAAAATAAGTACCAATATTCTGC
This sequence comes from Crenuchus spilurus, assembly GCA_036984385.1. NCBI lineage: Eukaryota > Metazoa > Chordata > Actinopteri > Characiformes > Crenuchidae > Crenuchus > Crenuchus spilurus. The sequence goes on from BRDA01002220.1 coordinate 26,593, forward strand.
ATGCTATTTTGGTTTGACCTTCCTTTTATGGCTGTCCAAAATAATTTGTATCCATTCCCTGCTTTGGTTAATCAGTACTTCATTAGATTTAATCAAGTGTGCTGCTGATTAATTTAATAAATTAATGTGATGTCTGCACAGCATCAAGGAGAACATCTACAGCCAAACGTCTTCAAACTAACTTGGAAGATATTCTTTTTTTAAGATGAGAAATTCTTTATCTTTTTACTGTTTTTACATTTTTATCTTTATTCTAGTGATGGCAGATTTATTGCCATGAATTGCTTTAAATAACATGTTTTTTATTTATGTTTGCTCAGCAAATACAAAATGTTGATGTTTTTTGTAAATCACTTCAAAATAGTATAAAAGTGTTTTTGATTTGTAGTATAATAATGTTTTTGTTTCAGAAATAATTTTATCAGGCTGCACAGCATTCAATGGAATTTATGTATGCAAATAAAGTATATTAAAATATAATATGTAATAATATACATTAAAAAAGTTTTAAAACTCAGATGTGCGCCATAAGCAGTCACTCAGGATAGGAACTGAGTGCTCATTACTACTTGTTTGGGAAGTTTTTAAAATTCATTTATTTTCAGCAATATCATTTATTTGCACGTCTGTGCTCGGCTCTCATTTCGGCTGGATTCTGAAGTTTGTGCTCGCTGCGTAATTACAGCAGGATATATGTTAGAGGTCAAAGGCTTGCTAATATGTTCATTACAGTACGTGGTTTAGAAAAGGTTTAGATCTTTGCAGTAGGAATGCGTTTTTTCTTGTTAATTTTTGTTACATTGTTATATTTTCTACTTCTTTGCAGGACTAATAATAGTACTGTATGTGGTTATTTAAAAAAATGTTAGTTGGTCATTTTTACCTCTTCTGGGCAGGGGAATCAAAATGTAAATTTACTAAGTTTAGTTCCAGTGAGATCTTTAACTGTGTATTTGAGTTATTTGCATTTTGTGTTACTGTATATCATGTTCTGGCAATAATAATAATAATAATAATAAAATTTTAAATAGTAACATTTCATGTATTTAGTATTCATGTTTTTAAAAAGATAGTATTTTAAAACTGACAGTGTTAGTGAAAATTTTATATTGTGATAATTATCAAGATTGATCAATATAGAAAAAATTATTGTGATAAAATTTCTAGGCAGATAACATCAGAACAACAAAGAGCTTCCGCTTTCAAATAACTCCTCCCTTACAAAAATTAGAAAAGTAATGAATCTCTGAGTGCAAGTAATTTACGTCTGACCTGCTGGTGAGCCCATATAGTCTAAGAGTTTCCCAAAATGTGCAGAAGTTTGTTCTTTGGGAGAAGGGTAAACTTCACAATTGAACAGGTTGTTTAATCAGCGCTAACCTAACATATACCTAACATATAAATAAATAAAATGTACAGTACCAGTGAAACATTCTCTTTCAATGTTTTTATTTATTTATTTTTCCCCTACATTGTAAATGAATACTGAAGTCATCCAGACTGAGTGAACACATACGGAATCATGTAGTAAACTTAAAAGTGTGAAACAAACTGAAACGTTTTAGATTTTACTTCAAAGTAAACACACAACTGATGTCTCAAACACATTAAGAGGCAAGAAATGCAAGTCATGAACTCTTGACAAGACACAGCTGTTAACTGAAAGTCATTCCAGGTGACTACCTCATAAAGCTGACTGAGAAAATGCCAAGAAAGCTGCCATCTAAGCAAGAGGTGCCTACTGTGAAGAATGTAAAATATAAACATATTCTGGTTTGTTTAACACTTGTTTGTTTACTAAATAATTACATATGTGTTTATTCATAGTTTGGATGACTTTAGTATTAATCTATAATGCAGAACTTTTTTTAATCATGAAGAACCACTGAATGTCCTGAAGAGGTATCCAAACTTTTGACTGGTACTATTTAGACATTTTCACTAGAATATCCATTGATTTCAAAACATTGAAATTAAATGGAGTGAAGTGCATTTACTCTGCCAGCCATCGTGCTGTGTGTGTGTTTTTGTTGAGAGCTAATGGAGCATTAAACTAAGCCATGTGGCACTGACATCAGATCACCAGCCCCCAATGCTATCAGGAAGCCTTCTTCACAAAGATCGCAGGACAGTTATACAATAATTACACGGGTCACTGCTATGCTATAAAAAACATCAAACGTCTAAATCCAATGAAGTGACCAGTGCAATTAAATTAGACCTTTACGCATGCACGGCATTGCAGGTTTAAATAGCCTGGCTGATGCAAACTGCTGCAATGACATTGAAGTTAAATATATGATTGCCAGAAGCTCACTCATTAGTGCCTAAATGATATAGAATTAATACCAGATATGTGCTAATAAACATAAAGTAACTATTATGAAATGTTATCAGTTGCTTGCCTGCTGATAACGATTGAATTTTCTCATTTTGTTGATTGTATGTAACTATTAAACTACTAACCTTAAGTGACCTAAATCATTATGTCCTGCTTCCTGTCTGTCCATACTCAGCAACACCAAACTGAGCACAGACACAGCTTAAGCTCAGTAAAGATTACACACTGCTGCCTTCTACAGGTGTTATAACTAGGGCTCTACCAATTCAGAGGAAACGTTGCATAGTTTCACCGACCTGTTCTTGATTGGTTCAAATCCTATTTTTCATGTAGGTATTTCTCAATCAGCTGTGGAGAAGCACCATCTTCATTCACAGCTCTCACGTGTGGTGTTCCTCAGTGATCAATTTTAGGACCAGTTTTATTCTCACTATATACAGGTGCATCTAAAAAATGTATTGACAAAATCATTGAAAATTAATTTGTTTCAGTAATTCAATTAAAAAAGTGAAACTCCTATTATACAGATTCATTACACAGAGTGTCTATTTCAAGCCTTTATTTCTTTTAATGTTGATGATTATGACCAACAGCCAATGAAAAGCCAAAATTCAGTATCTCTAAAAATTACAATATTATTTAAGACCAGTTTAAGAAAAATATGTTTAATACATAAATGTTGTTCTACTGAACAGTATGCACAGTATATACACTCAGTGCTTGGTCGCGGCTCCTTTTGCATGAATTACAGCATCAATGCTGCGTGGCATGGAGGTGATCAGCCTGTGGCACTGTTTAGGTGGTCTGGAAGCCCAGGTTGCTTTGATAGTGACCTTCAGCTCGTCTGCATTGTTGGGTCTGGTGTCTCTCATCTTCCTCTTAATAGTAGCTCATAGATGCTCTGTGGGGTTTACGTCAAGTGAGTTTACTGCCCAGCACAGTGATACTGTGGTTATTAAACCAGGTGTTGGTACTGCCGGCAGTGTGGGCAGGTGCCAGGTCCTGCTGGATAATGAAACCAGCATCTCCGTAAAGCTTGTCAGGACCTGGATTTCTAAATAAAATTCAATAGTTTTTCGGGGAGCCATGTCAAAGACAAAAGGAACATTAAATGAACATAGTTTGATATTCAAACATTATTCAAATAAAACGCTTTGAGCATTATGTAGTTGCAGCAACACGGAAAAGCATGTTTGATTGGATTTATTCAATATGTAGGCAGGACTTTGGGCCAGACTAAAGAAGAGTTTTTTTGGGGGTCGTCTTTACATCAAATATGCACACAGATAACAAAAAAAATGCTTTTTTTCCAAAAGGAAACTGAGTTCAAGTGTCAACTTTCTTAATCAGCTTTCAGATTTGATTGCCAGTGAACGCCAAAATCATTCAACTCTTACTAGTATCAATACACTGTTCACTTATAATGTTTTTTGTTATTGTATCTGGAATTGCAGAATTTACTTTACATACCAGTGTCCCATTATATGAATGGCTAATGCTGAAGATGTATCCATATCCAGAGTATTTACATTGGCAGTCTGATGTCTGGTCTGAGGCATATGTGTGCTCAGGGTGTGTGTGTGTGTGTGTGTGTGTGTGTGTGTGTGTGTGTGTTGTGTTTTTTTTTTTTTTTTTTTTTTTTTTTTTTTTTTTTTTTTTTTTTTTTTTTTTTATCAGTATCATCCGAGCTGACTCTTCTGGTTTGATTGCATGTTAGTTACGTTGTTGTTCTTTAAGGAGTGGTAGGGCTCTGCTTAAGTAGTTCAACTTGTCTTGCCTAATCCTGTACTCTTTGATCCAATTAGCTTGTCTTCATCCTGTCCTCGTTAAGCTTTCCTTTGTCCTCCCTTCGTTGTCTGCCTCCATTATTTTTTTCTTTTTTATCTCCACATGTAAAGCGTATTAGACACTGTCCTCATTCCTTTTCTCTTTTTTTGGTTCTGCTCTTTTGGCTTCTCCCGATTCACCAACATGAGTCAGTCAACTGGGCTTGTGCATGATGTGAAATGACTTGATGTTATATTAACTCAAGCTTAAAAATCAGACAGAACAGTAGCCTTTATAATACCTTGGTTATGGTGTCATGTGCTTTGCTGTACTACACTTTCATATTTACTGAAATGCATTTAAAACGCCATTTCACAGGCCTGAAAGTGTAAAAATTTATACATTTTTGTAAACTTTGTATTAGGGCTGTCAAGCAATTTAAAAAAATGTAATTGCGATTGAATTTTTTTTAATGGAGAATTTTGAAAGCGAGACTGTTGGCAGAAATAAGGAGATATATGCACATTTATGAGGGAACTGGATTGACTTGTTCAGAGAGATGTTTTTAATGCATTTTTACTTTGTACACATTTGCCTTATACTACAACATTTTATATGTTAATACAGTGGAACCTTGACTTACGAGTAATTTGTTTTATGACTGAGCTCGTAATTTAATTTGCTTGTAAATCTAATTAAGTTTTCCCATTAAAACCAACTTTTTATGTGTTTTAAATAAGAAAAAAATGACTTTATAAATAACAAATAATATATAATAATAATAATACATAAAAGAGTGCAAAGAAATAAAGTTTTTTAAAGTATATTTACATTAAAGATTAAACGATCTTCATCAGTGGTTTTTGCGGTTTTTACCACACTTTCCTCACTTTCACTTGCAGGGCGTTTTAATAAAATCATGTAAAAAGAGCTTTGTTTCTTCTTCCATTTCAAAATTTTAGAAAATGACTGAGACACGTTTGTGGACAAAGCACTGCTCCACAAATCTTCTCTGCAGTGTGATCAGTGATCTCTGCAGTCACGCTTGCTAGTGACTCCTAGTGGCAGGTAGCGGAAGCTTGTTCACAGCTGAGATCTCTGCAGTAGTGCAGGGGTGTCAAACTCCAGTACTGGAGGGCTGGTGTCCAGCACAGTTTGGTGATTTCTCTGGTCTGACACTACAGTTAAACCTGCTCATTACCTGCTGAGCTGAATCAGGTGTGTTTGATCAGAAAGATCAGGTGCAGGAATCTGACCCACTAGAGAGATAACAACGTCCGGAAACAACTTCCTTGTGTTGATTAATGAACTTGGCCAATAAATCTGATTCTGTAATTGAACTGATATTGACAGTACATGCATCAGAAACATGATTGAAATTGTGATATGCTCTGGATAAAAGCTTCTGCTAAATCTATACATGTAAAGATGTCCGTCTGTTTCCTTGACTATGGTACTCTGAATACCGCTGTAGTGAAAGATGTCCTCATATTAACTCTGACTGCCTGCTCTAATGTGACACTGTGACTGACCTCTGGATCTGTTTATGCAGGTCAGACCCCGCTGCGTGAAGCTTTCTCCATGTCCTGCATCACTAATGGCAGCTCCAGCGGCCGGAAGTCTCACAGAGACAGTTCCACAGTGTCTGTAGCCAGGAAAGAGACCCTGTCCTCCGCAGCCAAGAGGTAACATAAACAAACACAGCATTTACTGATAAACCAGCTGCTCCTGGAGATCCCTGACCTGAGAGTTTTTGGTGTTTTCTCATACATCAGAAAATTGTGAAAAAGTTTTTTGTTCAGAATTTAATTCAGGAAGGTAAACTCATTTTAAATTCATTACAGGTGAAGTTATCTTGCAAGCCCTTTCTGTTTTAATGTATGGCTTACAGCTCATGAGTTGACACATTAATCAAGCATGGTCTGCAAAAAAATTGGAGGTAGTTTTGGCACTATAGGCAGGTGATAAGTCTTACTTAAAAAGGATCTTTATAAAGCTTGTCAGCAGATGGAAGCGTCTCCTGTTAGACGTAGTGTTGACTTTAGACGATTTAACACAGTGGACCAGCACATGACATGGCATATCTAACCATCACGGACTGCAGAAACTTCACACTGGACTTCAGACACCTTGGATTGTGTGTCTCTCCACTTTTCCTCCAGACTCTAGGACAGGGGTGTCCAAACTTTTTTCACTGAGGGCCACATACATAAAAATAGAGGGGCTGGGCCACTTACTAGAAATTGGGTATATAGTCTTAACTTTAGTGTATTAAAGTTAGAAAAATCAATTAAAAGTGGTCAAATATGTTATATTGTCATAAGCTTCATCACAGCTTTCCATAAATGGACCTTTATTGATTTATTCAGAAAAAGCTTTGGTAGCTCATTCTCAGAACAGCAGCCTCAGATTTTTTCTACAGAAGATTTACAGCACAGAGAAAAAACAATAAAGGGGAAAATGGGACGGGTACATTTCAAGCTAGTTATTTAAGTTATTAGGCTTAGCAACACACCTGTTAACGTTCGTTTAAAACAGTTCTCAACATTAACAGACTGAACTGGACTTAATAACAGGAGTGCATATCATTTTAGTAAATTATTCTGGTATCAGCTGCGCTGGGTATGTAAATCGGGCCATCCAGCTGCGGTGCTGATCCGAAGTTGAGATATATTAGAAATATTCACTCTCCGACCGTGTCAAATTTTCTGCACTCACGCTCTGCCTTTTGCTTCTTTGGTTCTGCTATGTTTAGTAACTTGGGGTAAATTTCTTGTGATCAGGGTTGCCAGGTCCAGCATAAATATCCAGCCCAATGTCAGTCTAAAACCCATCCTTCAGAAGCTTAAACCAGCCCAAAATATGTCTGTCACACGTTTGAAGCAAATGGCAAAACAACTATGAGTGTACGACTTAGTATTTTGTTTATAAGGGATTTATTATCAGTCATTAATAATATGGTAACATTAGTGTTTATTAGTTCTTTTATTTCAGTTTTATATCCCAGTCAAGAACATTTAATAGTAACATAATTAGCAAAAAAAAGGAACTGACTTTTTCATTTCACATTTGCAGTATTTGCAATATGCCTTTAGGAACACTTTTAATCCATTACATCAAACCTTTTTCTTTTTCCCAGACCTTGCAATACCCGTATTTCCCCCACTTACCTGGCATATTAGCTAGCGACTGTTTTCTCTTCACACTCTCTCTCTCTCTCTCTCTCTCTCTCTCTCTGTGTCTCTCTCTCCTGCTCTTCTCTTTACGCTGTACTTCCTTATGTTATGTTCTCCTCGTACTTATTGTTGCAATCAAACCCACTTGTTGTTTTTGGCTGCCCCAGTCATTTTTAAAATTAGCCCAAAAAACGCATCCCGCCACGCTTTAATTTTCACCCCCGACTGGATTTTCAAATAAACCCAATTTGGCGTGAAAACCGCGAACCTGGCAACCCTGTCTCTGATTGTTCTTTTTGGTGGGGCAACTGTCTTGATCAACAGTAGCTCCCACTGGTGTTAAAACTAAGAAGTGCACTACACTCAATCAAAAGAAGTGCGGGCCATATTCTATGTATAAAATTTCTTTCGTGCCAATTAAAAATGGACACCCCTGCTCTAGGAGATTCATTTCCAAATGAAATGTACAATTGACTCTGAAAGGAGGATTTTAGACCACTGAGTAACAGTCTGATTCTCGTTCTCTTTAACCCAGGTAAGATAGGGTGTTGATATTAGGAATGCAGCAGCTGTAGCTCTGAGAGATACACAGCATTTATACTGTTTATAGTCATTTACTCAAACTCGCACTCAAATATTCTAGTCATTTGAGATACTGGATGCTATAAGCCATACTGATGAACATTTAATGGCTTGTCATTTTGTGTTTAAAAAATTAAAAATGTATGACCGTTTACCATTTTCAGTTAGATTCTGAACAAGTGACAAGTGACTTTTCACAGTATTTTATGTATGACTGTATAATTATCCATAAAGCAGACCAAGAAAATTAGAATAACTGCTTTATAATACATACATTCTGTCATATTGCTGTTTTACCTTTTTGACCTGCTAAACATGTTTCTTCCACGGCTTTCAGTGATTTGACAGCTTTCAGTTGTGCTCACAAAGGTCATAATTATGTATTTAGCAGCCCATTATGACTGGTATTAAACAAATGGTTCACCCAGATGTCATATTTACACACCTTTCTACTTAACTTGGATAACTGGCCAAGTTATTGGACCAAATTTTACTACTTTAGTTGAGAACTGAAGCCAACAAACACCACAACACAGTAAATTTAGGTTACTCATACTGTGCCTTAAAACACACATGACTTCCTCTAAGCCTTAAATGGGGACAATATTCTACCTTTTTTCCACGTGCTAACACAGTTGACTGGGGGTCTTAATGAAATGTGAATTGTTTGAAATACCAAAAACTTTTACCACAAATGTCCCTTGTCAGCTTTTTCAAACAGTCCTGCTCAGGATGGTTGGCCTGATTGTCTATTCCTACTCACGTCTTTCACTCATCCAAGAGCCTCCACAGAGCTGTCATCACAAAGAGTCTCTCCACTTAGTGGTAGTCCTTTTATTCTTTGGGCCTCCACATCACACATTTCCATTCACACACAAGAGCAAAACAGCTCCATAAGCCCATATTCAGCCACTTAAAACCAGATTATGACCATGTAACACTGACGGAATTCACACGAATCTCTAACTCTCTGGAGTCAACACTCCTACCGACAACGTAAAACTGAAATTCTGCAACAACACTTATATAACTCTGTGAGATTTGATCCTAGAAACAAAACTCAACTTACCCCGGATACCTTATGGGGTCTATTTAAATAGGTTGAATCAAACTATAGTTTTGAAAGAAGCATGAATAAGTAGTCACATTTTTCAGTGCGAGTCAGACACCAAGCCTTTTTTTCCACGCCCATTCACATCATCTGCCATTTATATAATAACAACATGGTAATTCCACACATGCCAGTGTAGGATTAGCAGCCTAGGAATGTGTGAAAATGGCCATTTGGTCTCTGTAAACAAAGATTGCTAGCCTCTCTGCTATCTCATGAATATCCAATATAGAGACAAGTCACTCAATAAAACGGAGTGTCAGCTCACATTAGTTAAGCTTTAGAAATAAAACCACATACAATGTCTAAAAACTGTAATGAGCAGTGTGTAGCCAACACCTCTGTTTATTCAGTTCTGAGCTCAAAAGTCTTGGCTAGAAATGTTTAGAGTGTGTTTTCACAATATATCAGCACATCTGAAAACAGGTTTTTGGGAAGTCTACGGTTAGAGCAGATTTAATCAGAATATAGATTTATGACACTCTTACTGTTCTGACACTGTTGTTGCTGAGTTTGTGCTGAACGAAAGTCTGTGTAACACTTGGGGGGGGGTAATTTTAGATGGATGTAATTTGAAAAAGTCAAGGCATGTCAGACTACAGCAGAGTGTCTGAAATAACGTCAGACTCCAGAAAGTTACATTGTGACGATTTGTTGCTGTATTTTGACAGAACTTTCTGGGATGTTTAGGTTACTATTGAGCTTTAGTGTTTGTTAGCCACATTAGCCTCCAGTTCTAAACCAAAGAAGCAAAATTTGAATTTAAGTCATGTCTTGACTGACTGAGTACATGTAAGTTAAGTGGAAAATTGGGCAAAACTGATTTCTGGGTGAACATTTCCCTTAAGAACCTGTTGACATGTATAAACTCTCAGATAAAGACCAGCACTTTCTTGTTTGTAGAGATATTGTAGATATTTGTCATTCTTCCATGCTGAACTGACGCCAGTACACTGATCACTGTAGCTGAATGAAGCTGCTCAGCTGACCTTTAAGACTCTGGCCTGGAAGTCCTGTTCTGAGAGCCTCTTCCTCTTCCTCACACTTTCTGCCATCATTGCACTGTGAACCAAAGTCAATGTTTGTTGGTATTTTCTTTAAGTTTGAATGATTTTACTTGTCTGTAGTGTTCATTCACTAAATGTTTGTTCTCTTGACTACTGTGCAAAAGTTTGGAAGGTAATATGCATTTTAATGTATGTTATAGTTAATAATAACTATTACAGTATATATTTGAGTAGTCTAAACTACACACAGGGGTGCCACAATGATTACATAATCACCTGATGTCAATTATATAAGAAGGCTTGGATTTTATGAAAACAACAATAATTAATATAACTTTTAGAGGGCATTGATGAGCAGACTAAGTCTGTGGTCAATTTGTAGCTGCTAGCCCTACCTAGACCCCTATACAGTCCCCTCCACACATGTTGGCACCCCTGTTGAAGATCAGTGAAAATGGTGATAAACTCACCTTTTGGTGAAATAGTGTAATCTCACGGAAAAAAGAGACGCACTTTCTACTGGAGTAAATATATTCTTTGAAAAAATAATGTTCAACTAAACTACATGTGCCACAGTTATCAGCACCAGTGTAGCTATTTTTATAATAAATGAGATGCTAACTGAATCACTTTGGTTATTTACCGTTTTAGTTTATAAGTTGATCCATGTCTAGGAACAGAATATTCCTTGACTTCCTGTTTCACTGGGGTGTATATATGAGGGGACACAATGGTCAAATTCAGTTTTTTCTAAATAAAAATTGCATATAAGTTCTTAGTTAAAGTTTAAATTACTGGGACTGACTTTGATTCTCCAACCTTGGAAGATGTTTTGGGAGAAAACTATTTTCATTTTAATGGCAAAGAGTTTGTACAGTATTAAACGTAGTGGTGCCAGTAAATGTGGTCCATGTGGTTTTGTTAAAAAGTATTATTTCCCGATCATTCTGCTAGCCATCAACAGTCGGCGCCTCGGGAGAGTAGAATTGGCCGGACTCTCTTTGGTTGGGCAAGATGGCACTCTCTCCTTAGCACTATAAACAGTGTCGACTGACCCGGGCATCTGCTGGGCAAATAATCAGAACTGGGGATCTGTGCTTTCCTCCGAGCGCGCTAGCTGCCTGGTGTATCAACAGAAAAAGATGGTCTTGACGTCACTGTTATTGGTGGAGGCCTGTGCTCCTCTGTCCCCTTTCAAGAGTGTCAGGGACATTGCAAGTGATGGTGATGGGGAGAATTGATAAAAGGGGGCGGGGTTAATTGGCCACTAAAATACATTGGGGAGAAAATCTGGGGTAAAATTAATGTGTGTGTGTGTGTGTGTGTGTGTGTGTGTGTGTGTGTGTGTGTGTGATTAAACAGGATTTGTTTTCAATTTTTTCTGTGTTAGATTACTTCATTCACCAAAAGAACACACATACTATTACTAAAATGAATACCAGCCATTCTTTCTAGTTTTGTAATACGAATTTGGAACATTGCAGAGTACTATCTCATAATAAATGTGCTTATTGGTTGAACACAGATTGCAAACTTTTGAACAGTAGTGCATGTTGACCTTCCATGACCCTGGTTGATGGACATATTGTGTTGCAGTGGTGGGGAGAAGAAAAAAGACAAGCCTCCGATGGAGGGGATCAAGGAGAAGGAGGAGCCGCCACAGGCTAATGATAAACCTCCTTCAACACCCAGCACACCCCAGGCACCATCCCCCTCCAGCTTGCCCCCCTCCCCTCACCCCCTTCAGCCCCAGAGATCCACCCCGGAGAGCAAGGGCCCTTCCCCTGCCAAAAGGTTCCTCTTCATATCCATGCAAATTTTCCGCAGTGCCCTACAATGCTCTGGCAATATTCTCAAAGTTCACTTTACCTGTGGCTAAAGGGCAGGACCGACATGCTTCCCAGATCAGTGTCCCACAGATATTAAATTGCTTTGCTACAATGGAATCATCTGCTCTGGGTCCAGACTTCCCCAATCAAAGACAATGCACTCTGTAAAATCTCTGCAGGGATTAGAGGTAACACCCAATATAGCTCTCACTACTTGTTCCATTTTAAGTCGGATGTGCTTTCCCTTTTTGCTTATGCTGATATATTCCATCCTAGAACGGCAAAAATATAGTGTCACAGTCATTGAATAGATTTTGCAGAGATACACTACAATAATAAATTTGAATGTCAAATTTTGGAAGTTGAAATATGACTAAGATGCATGATGTCACTTTTTTTAACAAAATAAAAACATAGATAATATAGATATTGGAACAACACACAATTTAGTTTATTAGATATTCCTTGTGCTCATATGTTACTCAAAATGACCAAATGATTCTTTTCTGTATAATAATTGTATTGAAATCCTCGCAGCACACAATTCCTGATCATTCTTCAGCCGTTTTTGTTTACCATGTGTTTTGCTGCGCTTGCAATTACTGGCCAATATAGCATGCATCCCTGTTAACCGTTGTAATTCTGTTGCTATATCATTATCCTAGTACATGACCTGTAGACCTAAGTGGAATAAATAGACTAGGACATGACCTGTAGTCAGCAATCAGACTTAAGCATTAGAGCCCTTTGTCACAATCACTGTAGCATGTGCTTAATAAGCTCAGAGGCGGTTTGCTGAGGTATTAATATTAGCCATGCAGTCTGCCCAATCCAATTAGCTTAAGAGGCATAGGAAACCAATTATCCTCTTCCTTCATATCAGAACCATGGTTGTTAGGCTGTATGAGGAGAGTATTATTTGTCTTAGGTTGAGACAATAGCCAGGAGAATTAGCCAGACAAGGCATCTGCAAACAATTGCATTAGCCTGTGTACATGAAAGATGAGGGCTCCACCTCCACTAAATGTGCGTCAGCCACTGCTGTAGTGCTTAGTGACCATATGGAGTTTTTAGACTCTATCAATACCGATTAATAGTAATCGTGACATTAAAAATTCATATTTTGGTCATTGATACTTGGGACCGATATTCATTGATCATAAATGTGGTAGGCAAAATGTTTACTCGTTTGAAGGCATCAGTACCACCAACAGAACCAAAAGTAGAATCCGTAGTTCTGGTGAATTAGGTTTTTCTTTTTAAGCCATTTTCTGACTGGGAAGCATGTCTGCTGGACCTGAAGCAACCCCTCTACAGTTGCCCAGGGTTAATGATGTTTTGGAAGGGATTTGTCTGTATGTCATGCCCTGCTGTGGGCCAGTCTAATGGATTTTCTGTCTGGTTACCTGTATGCATGAATGTGTGCAGTGGATCACTTGTGCTTATACTGAATCCTTCCAACCAGGGGTTTTTATCCATGCAGATTAATTTTCCATTCTTTTTTTTATGTTTTTGGGCTCAATATGTATTTGTCAGAATCCAGAATGGTAGATCTAGGCTGGGTGATGGGGTGATGTAAGGGAGTATCACCATTGATTAACAAGACACTTTTTCTCAGAATGGAACTTCTGCCACAGTAGTTTTATACTATATACAGCACATGTATGAGACGTTCAGACTGCACGTTAACATGTAAGTTGTTTACTGTGTGAAGAAGAAACATAAACACAGCAGTAGGAGTGTACAAATGCCCATTGTTGCAGTCACAGCATTTGCTATCTGGAGTGAAGCAGATCATTAACTGTAATGTAGACAAGCTAAAAAAGTTTAAAAAAGATCAAAGCTAATGTGGAATGTAGAAGTTTGTTTTCTGGAGGTTGTCTTATTTTGGGGAGATATCAGAAATGTATGCTTTTTGAGGAAGCACGTCTAAAACACAAATTTTTGGCACAATTCTTTATTTCAATTCAATTATTTAGCCTATATCCATAAAAAAACATCCGATTTCTATGAGCCCATATCTGTCAAAAATTCACCGGTTTTGATGGAGCCTTATGCATCCATGTTTCCTGAGTCCATATCTTTAAAAGCACACCCATTTTACATGTATCTGCAAAAACAGTGCGCCCGTATCTGCAAAAACAGATCCTTTATCTGAAAAGACACATTCCTTTTTGAGGGACCCTGTATATGTATTTAAAAAAAAACATTTTGAAGAAGCTTGAATAGGTCAAAACACTCCTCTTTTGAGGGAGCCCATCTCTCTAAGCACACACCCCTTTTTGAGAGCCCGTATGTCTAAAAACGCACCTGTTTTGAGGGTGTTCATATCTGCAAAGACTGAGCTTGTTTTGGTAAAAATACACCCATGCTCAAATACACAAACACATCCATTTCCTGTGAGCCCCTTTCGGTTTAAAAAAAGCCCCTCGCTCGTATCATTTAGCACACTCATGTCCAGAAAAAGTGCCCCCATTTTTGCACCTGTTTGCACTTGTGTCCATGCACATACGTGCTGTTCGGTCTAAAACTCTGTTTGTTGAGTTTATGAAAATTTTTATGCTGATCATGATTCTTGGAGGCGGAGCTGCTTGTAGTTCTCAGTTTTTGGGCTTCTCATCGTAATGGCTAGATCCATTTTGTACCGCCCACCCCTCATTTTGGAAGGACATCAGTATTGGTGATCAGAGTGATCCAGAACACATGCTATTAACATTTTCTCCTTACACAGCTCCGCATGAGGATTGCTCTCCTCTTCTTACTACTCCATGTCCTACTCTTTCTGTCTGCTACTTAATTGAGCTTTCACTCTTATGTCCCCTGACTCCTCTGTGTGCCTTCTTACCCTCATACCAAATGACTGGGGTTCTCAGCTGACCTGTGTGTATACTGACCATTGTGTGCTTTCTTACAAGCCTGGCCTACTGCATGCTTGGTCCCTTTTACAGAGGGATGGTAAACCCATCGCTGTGCCTTTCTTACAGAAGGCGTGGTGTTGCTTTTTTGCTCTGTGGTTTCAGGTTTGAGATTAGGAGAGGCATGTGAATATGGAGGAGTTCATTAAAACGATAATTTGGCAATTTAAATACATTTTGCCTTCAATAGTTCTGCACTGCAGCTACAAGCTAGCTAACAAGATTATTATTGTTACATTATATATATATATATATATATATATATATATATATATATATAGTAACATATTGTAACAACAATATTATTAGCAATATTTCGTATTTGGTAGGATATCAGAGGGGTAAGCTTACAGTACTCACACTGTAATACAGGGGTCTACATTGTAGATTAATCCTAAAGTCATCTAAACTCTGAATAAACACATATGCAATTATTTAGTAAACAAACAGAATATGTTTATATTTTACATTCTTCACAGTAGGCACCTCTTGCTTAGATGCCAGCTCTGTTGGCATTTTCTCAGTCAGCTTTATGAGGTAGTCACCTGGAATGGCTTTCAGGTATATATTTTTTTGTGTGGTACTATGTCATAACTGATTAGCTTATCATTAGCTACATTAGCCAATGCAGAAGTATAGAAGCAAACTTAAGTCAGTGTATGAAACTGGAGCTGCGATGCTAGCATTGCTAACAAACAGTACAACTCAATAGTCACCTAAAGTGTTTCTGTAGAAATACATCACCTGCAACCAGATCTTAATTAAGGTCTCTTAGACTAGTCAGCGTGGTTTAAAGCACAGTATGACTGACTTTGAGTTCATACTGTTTGAAATGTTTGTTAGACCTTAATTAATCTGTTGAGACATTTGGTGATGGATGCTATTTGGGTGGCTGTAGAGTCCAGGTGTTTGTTAGCAGTGTCTTGACTGATCTACATCTGAGGTAGACGGTAGACAGTATCCCTCCCCACTCCTCATGCCTTTGAACTAATTTTTAACCCTCTCTTTCTCGTTTGCTCAACCTGAGTTGCTCCTCCCTTCTGATTTTTGCACAAGGGGTAGTCTAGCATGTGCTTTCTCCTCTCTGCCTCACCAGCAGGGGTCACAGTGCCAAGCGTGGAGGAATGGAGCGCTCGCAGAGCAGTACATGGGAGAGCAGCGAGGACAGCAGGAACAAGCTGGTCAAAGCCGCCTCCACCTCCAAGCTGCTGGCCAAAGTTGTGAAGAACGCAGAGAAGTTAGTAATACATGAGTACCCTCTGTTCCTCCTGTCCTGCTCCCTAAAGCTTTCAGTATTTCTCATCTGTTGCCACATTGTAGAATATCTCAGGGATTTTCCATCGTAGCAGAGAACAGTGAATATAAAGCAAATTAAATACCAGTATTGCATACAGTCAGTCAGAAGTGCCCCCAGCTTAGAACCCATCTTCTACAGAGAACAGACTTCTGCACTTACTCTTTATTTACTCAGAAAATCTATGCAGATGTTATGGCAAAGTCTGTTTAACTCAGTGTGGATGTGAACAGACTTATGCCAGGGATGCCCACAATTTTGGAAGAAACTGTAGGTTGTGCAGCCAGTAATGCATTAAAATGCATTGATTTTCAGAATGTTTGAGATTAATTATAATAGATTATAATACAAATCTATAATAATAATAATAATAATAATAATAATAATAATAATAATAAATTAAAATATTAATTTAAATGTTAAATTAATAGATGCATGTGGTTTACAGTGTTGCACTTCTGTGGAAATAGTTCACATTTATGTGTTTAGTTCTCTTTTTGGTGGTCGTATAAGATTCAAGGTTAAACCTTTGGAGTCACCAGACTTGTGAAACTTGATGTTTCTCATAGTTTATATTTTTATATTTGTAGTAATACAGAACAAAAATTCAGTTAAAACATTTCCTGAATCTGTAGAGTCCATTCCATCCATCTCATCTGGAGACCATATTTACATCCAGAGTCTATGAAGAGGGTCTGATATATGTCCCATCTGCATCCATGTGTCGCGTTTCTCTTACACTCCGGAAATCACTAAGGACTGACCCAGTCTGTTTATGTGAAACTGAAGAATGTATTTGTCCGTCTTTCGTGTGAAACTGACAGATGTATATCACTAAGGACCCACGTCATAAATCTTTCAGTCTTCATTCAGTCCACGTTCCAAATGTATGGGATTGTGTGCAAATATGTTCAGGTGCAGCCTCATTCATTTAGATTTACATTTATGACATATTTTTATTCATGAATCTAGAACTTTTTTAATCCAAGATAAACCTAATTCAGCACCAAAACAAGTCCTCCACATGACCAAAGTCTGTTTTCACAAGAAATATGAATTCTCTTTACTCAGTGATTTAGGTAAAATTACCTTTTATGGAGTTTCTTCTGAAGCTTTTCATAGCAAATATGTGTATCCTTTTATTTATAGTGTCTTACGAAAGCATTCACCCCCTTTTGGCATTTGCCATATTTTGCTGCCTTACAACCTGGGATTTAAATGGGTTATTTGAGGGTTTGCGTCATTTCATTTACAGAACATGTCTACAATAGGGGTGGGAATCTTATACTATCTCATGATTCGATTTGATTCTGATTTTTGGAGTCACGATTCGATTCAAAACGATTTGATTCATAATTATTTCTGCTTCACTTTATAGGTGTGCAAAGGATCCTCATGGCCTACTGCAGTCTGCAAGACAAAATGACAAATCGAAACCGTCTTTTTCATATTTATTAAGTTTCAAACAATCCATGCTTAGATGGAAATGTTGAAACTGTTACATAAAAGCAATATCACATGTTGCTAAAGTAATAAAAATAAAAGTGCCTTTTTATAAAAAAAATAGTGCAATTAAACATGCTGCCTTTTTAAATTCTAAGGAAAGTGCCTTTTCCAAAAACAGTGTGTGGACCACAACTGCTACTCTCGCAATGAATGTCACAAAAGACCGGGTTGCTCTTGATGTCCATGCATCACATGAGAGTGCCACTCTGGTCGTTTTGGTTAAGGCACTGATGACCTTTCTGTTAGTCTCTTGGTAAAGCTGTGGTACAGCTGTCTCAGTGAAAAAAGTACAGGATGGTATAAACGTACCTTGGCTCTGCTGCCTGTAACATGCAGATGAAGCCCTCGTTCTCCACCTCACTGTAAGGCCGTAAGTCTTTGGTGAGGAAACAGGCGACAGACCTGGTTATTATTTTTGCCCGCTCGGAGTTAGTGGAGAGTTTGGTGAAGCACTGCAGTGTGCGTTGGTCTGCTGCTGGTGGCTGACTCTGCTCCGTGTCTTTTAACTCCGGGTGATGCCTGCTAATGTGAGCTCGCACATTTGTAGTGTTCCCAAAGTGCTTAATTTTCATTTTACAAACCCTGCCCCCTGCGACGCTCATGTCAAGCTCGGTCTTACCGGGCATTCGGTAAAAACAAAATGTATCCAGATCTTTGCCTTCAACGAAGACGGGGCCGGTTGAATCTTACTTTCCTCCATTTCTGTGGTTTCCACTTTGTTTTGGTGCTTTCCGCGCATGCGTCCGTTCCAGAACCAACTGCATGGTGACGTCAGAACGCCCCGTGTGTTTACAAACTGGAGGCTGACAGCCAGCGGATTAGTTTTATTTTTTTATGTTTAAAAATCGATTTTGGGACATTTTATATCGATTCTGAATCGTAGTAAATGAGAATCGAGATTCTTATGTGAATCGATTTTTTTGCACACCCGTAGTCTACAACTTTGAACATTTGATTTTCTTTTTATTGTGAAACAAAACAACAAAGAGGACAAAACAACAGAAAACTTCAGTGTCCATAACTATTCACCCCCCTAAAGTCAGTACTTTTTTGAGCCACTTTTTGCGGCAATTACATCTGCAGGTCACTTTGGATAAGTCTCTATGAACTTGCCACATCTTGCTACTGGGATTTTTGGCCATTCCTCCAGCAAACTGCTCCATCTTCTTCAAGTTAGATGGTTTCTGCTAGTGAACAACAATCTTCAAGTCTGACAACAGAATCTCAGTTGGATTAAGGTCTGGGCTTTGACTAGTCCCTGCTGCTGAAAAACATCCCACAGCATGATGCTGCCACCACCATGTTTCACTGTGAGGATGCTGTTCTTGGGGTGATGAGATGTGTTGATTTTGTACCAGACATACCGGTTTCCTTGGTGGCCGAAAAGTTACATTTTGGTCTTGTCTGACCAGAGCACCTTCCTCCATACATTTGAGGAGTCTCTCACATGCCTTTTGGCAAACTCAAAACAAGCCTGCCTTTTTGTGTCTGTATGTAAATTCTCTAAGCCCCTAATAAGCTCTTTGGAGTGTACAGCTTATTATGGTCATATGGACAGATCCTCCAGTCTCTGCTTGGAAACTTCAGCTCCTTCAGGGTTACCTTTTGTCTCTGTGGTGCCTCTCTCATTAATACCCTTCTTGCCTGGTCTGACAGTTTTGATGTGCAGCTGTCTCTTGGCAGGTTTGTTGTGGTACTATTCTTTCCATTTGATGATGGACTTGATGGTGCTCCTGGAGATCATCAGAGATTTGGATATTTTTTAGAACCAATCTCTGACTTTTCAACAACTTTGTCTCTGACTTGTTTGGAGATCTTCTGGGTCTTCATGGTGTTGTTTGGTTAGTGGGGCCTCTTGTTTAATGGTATTGCAGCGTCTGGGGACTTTCAGAAAAAGGTGTGTATATACTGACAGATCATGTGACACTTAAATTGCACAAAGGTGGACTTCATTTCACTAAGAATGTGACTTCTGAAGGTAATTGGTTGCACCAGAACTGTTTAGGGGCTTCATAGCAAAGTGGGTATATGCATATGCCAATTTTCAGTTTATTTCCAAATATTGTTTTATTAATATATTTTTCTTAATTTCACTTTCTGTGCAGATGCATCACGTAAAATTCAGATAAAAAAAAAAAAAACATTTCATTACAGGTTGTAATGGAACAAAATAGGTAAAAAGCCAAGGGGATTGAGTACTTTCACAAGTCACTGTAGAAGCTAATTTAAGAAAATACACAAAATTCAAGAAAATGCCCTTAGGCCCTAAAGGCTTAAGAAGCAAGACAAATACTGATTCAGTGTTTTTTACCCTTAAAACTGACATCACAGTGTAATGACTGAGTTCTAACACTATCCTGAACCACAGTCTTGATTATAGATTAGCTCCACAAACTAAACAGTCAAGGGTGACCAGCAGATTCCGTCATTCAATTGGTGTTGCTTTTTAAATGCATTTAGGAATCCAGAATAACTGATAAATAGTTGTGATTAATTGATATCTGTACTTGAGGTTTCATGATACATAAATACTAATAATACCATTTTTACTCCTTTTTACTACTATTGATTCTATTTGCTTATTTTTGATTTTCTCTTTTCCCCTCTTTGTTGTTTTAATTGTGTTGTAAAGCAATTTGTGCTGTGTTCTTAATGTACAAATGTGCTTATTATTGACCTCCAGCTTTTTAAACATTCTTTAAATAATCTTCTGAACTGTTGCTTTATCCTCAGACACAGAGATCCAGTGATCAGCCAAGGTAAAGACTTTTTTTTTTTTTTTTTTTTTTTTATAGCCCCACCCACTCCTCCCCGGCCCAACCCATCTTATAATAACTGTTGTCAGTCTTGTTGATTGTCAAAACGTTCTAGCTGTTCTCTTCCTGCTTTTGTATCATCCCGTGTTTGTTTTGAGAGCTCTTATTTCTGTCCCATGACCAGCCAAAATGTCAACCCGTGAGAAAAACAGTCAAGGTAAGCTCTCCCAGCCTGGAAGGCAGAAGCAGCCGTCTACGCCAGCGTATCTCACCACCTCCTGCTTCTGGCTGGGCTATATGCACCTCTCGCATAGATTCCTTCTTAATTGTTTCCTCTTTTAGCATGGCTAATTATAACAAAATGTACCGCTTTAACCCATGCAGAGACCTCCTGGAATAGTACGTTGATCATTGTGACGAGATCAACGAACCTCCCTTTTCTTCTGTGTATCTGTCTCTTTTTTTCCCACCCCGACACAGTAAAATGATCATTTCTCTTTCTTTCCATCTTTCTTGGCTAAGCCGATAGTTGTTGAGTGATTTGGTTTAATTGTAAGAAACACCTCCTTTGTGTGTTTCTTTTTTAACATAGTTCAGGCACCCATTCATTATCCAGCAGATTAGTTATAGAATGCCACAGTTTAAAGGCTGATGTATAGCCCAGACGATGAGTCTGGTCAACTGACTTTGCTGTAGACTTTCATATTCTTGCACTTGTGACAAATCAGATGTCTACATTCATATCTGGTCACTGTTGAAGTTAATATACAGTGGGGCCAAAAAGTATTTAGTCAGCTACTGATTGTGCAAGTTCTCCTACTTAGAAAGATGAGAGAGGTCTGTAATTTTTATCATAGGTACACTTCAACTATGAGAGACAAATGAGAAAAAATCCAATTTATTTGTAAATTATGGTGGGAAATAAGTATTTTCTTGCACAGTCAGTTGCTGACTAAATTTTTGCCCCACTGTACTTCAGTATACAGTGGTACCTCGGTTTTCATCATTAATCTGTTCTAAAGTGCCTAATGAAAACTAAAATGTATCCGTTGCTTTAGAGTGATGTGTTTTTAGTTTTGTTAGTGTTATCAATGAGAAACGAGAGACAAATCCAGAATGAACAATGAACATGTGGATACTTTGTTTTTGTGAAATTAGTGGCGAGTCATGTGGGCACACTGATGATAACCAGACGATAGCCAGAACAATCGATAACCGGGGTTCCACTGCATGTGAAATAATGTGTAATAGTGATGGGTAGATGAGGCGTCATGAGCGTTTCGACACATAGCAAAACTGTATCGATACTGTCACTGAATACTGACACCTGCTGGACGTTAAAAATCCCAGATGTCTGGTGGGAGGGCGTTCCATAATTTGGGAGCAGAGCGGCTGACAACAAAATTAAAACAAATACCTAATTTTCCGATGTAAGATCAAAATGGTCCTACACGGTGGAAACCTTTCTTTTGCCTTGAGGCTGCTCCATGGTTTTGGATGAATAATGCACACATTGTACCGCAAAAGATCAGGGATTCTTTTGGCAGATGCATCCCATTGACAGATGCGCTTCCTTATAAACACAGTTTGGCACGTCAGTGTCATTTCGAAACAGTTCCTGTATCGGTCATGTGACTTGCTGAAACCGATATGCGCACCGACACAGAGTTTGCTCTGTGAGCTCGACACATGCGCCGACGCATCGGTGTTGCCAGACCCATCACTAATGTGTAATAGAGTTGGGCGATACCAGGAATTTTGGTATCGATCCGATACCAAGTAAATACAGGGCCAGTATCGCCAATATCGATACAGATACTTTTTAATATTTAAGCTTCATAAATCCAAGGATCCAAAAGACATAGGATAGAATTTCACCAAACATTGTAGGTGACAAAATACAAACCGGATTCCAAAAAAGTTGGGACGCTATACAAATTGTGAATAAAAATTGAATGCAATGATGTGTAGATGGAAAAAGTCAATATTTTATTTATAATAGAACATAGATGACAGATCAAAAGTTTAATCTGAGTAAATGTAACATTTTAAAGGAGAAATATGTTGATTCAAAATTTCAGTGTGTCAACAAATCCCAAAAAAGTTGGGACAAGTAAAAATAAGTGGCTGGAAAAAAGAAATTGAGCATATAACGAACAGCTGGAAGACCAATTAACACTAATTAGGCCAGTTGACAACATTATTCGGTATAAAAAGAGCTTCTCAGAGTGTCAGTGTCTCTCTGAAGCCAAGATGGTAAGAGGATCACCAATTCCACCATTGTTGCGCAGAAATAC
>BRDA01002223.1:0-22863 GCA_036984385.1 Crenuchus spilurus
TTCCCAGCAGACCCTTACAGTACGTTTGGGCCTTCCAGGTCTGTCCAGCTTTCTCCTCTGCCAGCGGATCCAACTTACCACCAGGTAGTGATCAGATGACAGCTCAGCCCCTCTCTTTACCCGAGTGTCCAAGACATAGGGCCGGAGATCAGATGAAACAACAACAAAGTCGATCATCGACCTCTGACCTAAGGTGTCCTGGTGCCATGTGCACTTGTGGCCACCCCTATGCTCGAACATGGTGTTCGTTATGGACAAACCATAACTAGCACAGAAGTCCAATAACAAAACACCACTCTGGTTCAGATTGTGGAGGCCGTTCCTCCCAATCACGCCCCTCCAGGTGTCACTGCCATTGCCCACGTGAGCGTTGAAATCCCCCAGTAGAACAATGGAGTCCCCTGTTGGAGTACTTCTCAGTACCCTTCCCAGGGACTCCAAGAAGGCTGGATATTCTGTGCTGCTGTTTATCCCATAGGCACAAACAGCAGCCAAAGCCCTGTCCCCAACCCGAAGGTGAAGGCAGGCAACCCTCTCGTTCACCGAGGTAAACTCCAACACATAGCAGCTAAGCTGGGGAGCTATAAGCACAGCCACACCAGCTTGCCGCCATTCACCATGGGCAACTCCAGAGAAATGAAGAGTCCAGCCCCTCTCATGGAGCTGGGTTCCGGAGCCCAAGCTATGTGTGGAGGTGAGCCCAACTATATCTAGCTGGTACCTCTCAGCCTCCCGCACAAGCTCAGGCTCTTTTCCCCCTAGCGTGGTGACATTCCATGTCCCAACAGCTAGCTGCCCTGTCCGAGGATCAGGCCGCCGAGGACCCCGCCTTCGGCTGCCACCTAATCCACACTGCACCAGCCCGTTACGGTTGCCTCTGTGGGTGGTGAACCCACAGGACGTCGGGCCCACGTCACCAGTTCGGGCTGGGCCCAGCCGGGCCCCGTGGGCAAAGGCCCGGCCACCAGGCGCTCGCATATGAGCCCCAACCCCAGGCCTGGCTCCAGGGTGGGGCCCCAGCTGCGACGTACCAAGTACGTCACTGATTTTATTGCTGTTGTTTTCATAAGGGTTTTGTGATCTGCTCTTTGTCTGGCCTGTCACCTAGGACCTGTTTGCCATGGGAGACCCATAGCCCCAATATAGACCCTAGGATCATTCAAGCACCCAAACCCCTCCACCGCTATAAGATGGCAGTTCAAGGAGGGGATTTTTTAAACAAACTCTGATAATTGTCTGTGTACAACTGTTGACTTGCTTACACTGAAAATTCAATATTCCGGTAAGTGTTAGAGAACTTGTGCAGTACCAGAAAATTTATGAGAAATTAAACTTTAGAAACAAGCATACAAGAGAGGTGTGCAATAAAAATGCTGTTATGAATACAGTAGAATGGTTGGTGTGGAGACACTCTTTCTTTGACCTGACATGATAAATAGTAGTGCATCTCCAAAAATGAGAAGAAAATGAAAAAGTCTATTTGTAAGATATGAAGATAAATGGACATTTACTTTATATTAGTTACATGTGAAGTGACATATTTCATCTTTTTTAGTTTAATGTTGATATTATTTTAATAGTAATTTACTCAAACTCAAAATAAATTAGTCTAATATGATTGGAAGTTTTACAACACACAGATAGAGGAGAGAGAAAAGTTGTATGGTATGGAAGAGAAGTGTCTGAGAGAGGATATAAGTGAAGAGTTCAGAAGAGCTGTTATTAATTGAATGTACAGTGTTGAGCCATCTGCTCAACTTCATGTAATTGAAACTGTAATGACAGATGTGAGGCTCATGTATTTAAAAATTGGGGATGTCTTAAAGAACTATTTCCAAATTGTTTTTTTTTAACATAGTTTTCTAATGTGAGATTAATGTTTAAAGGTGGACTTTTCTATGTTTGAGGTTCACAGAATGTAAAATGTTCCAATTCTCTTTATTTAACTACACCACAGTAAATACAGTTTTCCATTCAAGGGGAATTTTACATTGCAGGTAATAATAATACATGCTAGTTGCCAGTTTATTAGATGCACCTACATTTCTTGTACTTACATAAGTTAGCCATTTTATCACAACTCGTCATATAAGCACTATTTGTAGATATAATTCTAAAGTGTAGCTCAATCCATTCTGCAGAATTTATCAACCTCACACTATCTTGCCCATTATATGGAAAGTGACCACCATTGCACCACTGCTGAGCAGATATTATGGTGGAAGACCATTCTCAGCACAGCAGTAAAAACATGATAGTGTGTGTCAAGATGTGCAAAGGAGGCATTTGTAATAAACTTGTAAGTTTTACCATTTCCAATTCCAGGATTACTTACATTTGGAAATGTAGATGATAATACTTTCCCTGATATGACAGTTTGTTTTAACAATTTAATACCACAATGTCTTTTTGATATTTCATTATTTCAAAAATAGGAGTTATGTTTTCACATGAATAGTTATCTAGAATGTCACTGTCATTCTTATTTGAGCACTTGTTCCTTGATATATCTCTATTTGAATGAAGAAATAGCCTTTTAGTACTTTTTTCACCACTATGCCTTTGCCAAGTTTATTTTCCAGTATCACAAATGAAAATGACATGAAACTAAATTACAAAGTGAACTTGTTAGAGCAGGGATCTGATGTTTCACTCTCTCTTGGCTATGGATAACAGAGTATAGTTTTTTTCTCTCCTTCACCTGCCTTTTTTTTCCTTCAATGGAGCTACGGAGCCTAGTCAGGAGTGCTTTGACAGAATTCTAAAGCGGCAGAATGAACAGATGTCTCTGGATGATTAATGTGCTTCTCTTGCTCGCCTCTCGAGCAGTGTGCCAGTACTTCTCTTCCCCTCCTCATCCTCCTCCTCCTCCTCTTCTTTCCTCCTTCTCACAGTTACTGTGTGGACCTGGTCTACCACCTTCTGTGAGTGTATCCCCTACCCACACACACAAACACACATTTCTCTCATGCTGTCCCTGACAGTGATGTGAAGGGAAAATGCCAGTAGAGATAGTCTGGAGAAAATTTCAGTTGAATCTATGAGCTCGAACAGGTGCGTGGTGAGAGTGGCAGCCAGTGAAAGTTCCTGTTGGAGTTTATTCCTAAGAGACTGTGTTAAATATAGAACAAGGCTCTAGTGCCCCCTAGTGATTAAGCTAAAATCACATCTAAAATGGCTGTAATAAATACATTACAAACTTCACTTGCTCTGTTTGACAACATTTAAATGCAATAGAAACCATTCAGAACTGCATGACATAACATGCAAGTACTGAAGCTAACTGTGAGACCTCCAAGGAAATCCTGTCTGGCTGCTATGAAACACACACATTAGTGAACACACTAGGCTGTGAGGGTGTGTCTAAAGTGGTGAGCGCTTGTGGAGCAGTTGGGGACTTGCTCAAGGCCATTTCAGTCATGACCTGTACCAGGGATCAAACCAGCGACCTTCCGGTCACAAGACCAGATCCCTAACCACCAGGCCATGGCTATTACCATAGTAAATACTATTACTATTATACTATTTGCATAACTGTAGTATTAGCATTGTAGTACCATGGTACTACCAGCATGGTAGTGTTAATAAAACTATGGTTCTACTATGAGAGTTCTACCTTGGTACTTTTTTTGTAAAAGAATGAATGATGAAGCTGTAATTTTTTGTTATTAAATGAACAAATTAGCATTTTGCCATTTAGAAAAGGAACTAAAATTTGAATAAACAGGAGTTTCTTAACATGTCTCCAAATATCTGACTCTGTCATATTTCTGAAAAGTCTTTATTACTAGAATCTAAACTTTAATACTTTAGGGTAATGTTAAATTGGCCTTAACGCAGTCGCGGAGTGTAACTCACTTTTACACCACTGTAGTAATTACAAGTCTTTTAATTACAAGCTGTCAAAAAATGCTATAAAAAGACTGACAAGTAAAAGCAAGCCTAAGATGTACTCTTGTAATGTTGAGTATATGAGCTCTAGAAAAGATGCAATTTTAACACAATCAAAGCTGTTTTATTGCTTGATACACAGTACAAAGTGCGTAGGTCTACCAGACATGTAATATACATAGTTGCTTTACGTGTATGTCAATCACTTGCTCTGAGAATGTCTTCTTTAGTCTCTTCAAAGAGTTTGCTATGATTTTCATGCTGGGATTAGCAGTCTAGCTTCTTGTAGCTAGTTGAAGGTTTTGTGCCCACTTCTCCAAAGTTACATAGCATTACAGCAGGCGTTCTGGACCCACAATGGCAATGACAGTGATGTCATTCTAAATATTATGAGTCAGTATGCAATCAAAATTATTCTGAAGCTGTTATTTTAAATATAAACGTGTTACATAATGTTTCTTTAAGGAGGTAAGAGGATCATTCTTCAAAAAGATTGCATTACTCAGTATTCATACTATATTCTCAGCCATGAGTTGTGCACACATTGTTGAGATAAAGACTCAATGACCCTCTGAGACTGTGTACAAAACTCACACTTGCCCTCACCACTTAAAGACTAGATGGCTCAAAGACTCAAGTCTTTCGAAAGAGCTGTATTGACTTTAGATGAAGCCTTACACTTCAAATGGAAGTGGCTAGAAGACATGTTGTATGTTCTTGAGATTACCTGAAAAATCCCAGCATTAGGGGAGTATAAAGATGTACGTACACATGACTATTTTCTGAAAAAAGCATAAGTCAGTTGTTTATACAGTGTTATTCTGACCCCTACTGAAAAAAGTAGGGACTACAGCTTCACATCTCAAAAAAGACATTAGAATAGTAAATCTACTCACATCACAAAGGGCTCACATCATAAATTTTACAATTGTTTTCTGTAACAGGGGGGCACTTTAATAACCCTCTAGCTTTGGGCATGGTGACCTTAGACTCTTGCTTGGTTGCTCTAGAGCGTAGTGTTTTCCTATGGATATTATACAAACTGAGCCCCCTCTATTCACATATACTATATGGAAGAAAAAAAATTGGGACACCTGCTCATTCATTATTTCTGTCAAATTCAAGATTATTAAAGAGTTTATCCTGCTTTCTACTAGACTCTGGAGCATTGATGTGATGATTTGATTGTATTCAGATTGGCAGTGAGGACTGGATGTTGGATGATCAACATCTGATCTCATCCCCAATTCCCCAGTTGGTCCCAAAAGACCAATATTCAAGAGAACACAGTTCCACTGATCTACAGCTCATTGCTGGGGGGGATGGGTTGAGGCCCTCTAGCCCACACCTGGCATTAGGCATGGCATCAATAGGTTCATGTTTATCTTCTCTGGAGTGTCATATTCTATTGGCAGTATTTCTCTACAGGGACTAGACAAGCTATGTGTGTACATTTATACATCTGTGCAACTTAAAGTAGCTGAATGCATTCATCAGAGAGGGTGTCCACAAACATTTGGACATATAATGTAAATTATTAGGACTTATTTAGCTCAGATGGATAATATAGAGTATCCAATCAGAACTGGGTCTATTTGCATATATTAATCCTAAAAGTATAGTAACAATGCCTGTGTAAATGGTCATGTAACAATAAAGTGTGACTGCTGTTTGGTTCTATATAAAGTCACAGAAACATCTTAAGTGGAGTACAGGGAGAAAAATAACATGAAAATGAACATTATGTGATATTTAAATAATGCTGACTGAAAATGCTGTAATCACAGTGTTCAGCACAAAAAATAGTCTAGCTACCTCAAAAAGTACTGAACCCCCCAACTGAAGATTATATGGTACTAAAGTATGAGCCCACTTATCATTCCTTAGACAAAAGCCTATTAAAATCCACAGCCGCATGCTAATGAATACCTGTCCAGAGTAAAGGGCTCATATTAAATATTTACACTCTTTTTAATATTTAATGAGACCAATTTGTATTTAAATTGAATTTAATACTTTATATAAATAAATTTCTAAATGAAGAATACTGCTTAAACATCAATCCACACACTTATTGTAGGCGCGCTGCAAAACAGGATCACTGTATGTCATTCTCAGTCTGGTCACACCCTTTTTTTAATAGTGCTTCTTATAACATTTCTTTAACAGTGTAGATAACTTTACTGAACAACTTAACACAGTATCCAGTTTTCATATATTAATGCATTTGGAAAGAGAATTGGAATATTTCTGGCAAAGTGTATCAAAGTGTCAAAATGTAACACTCCCAGTGTTAATGTAACTCTAATAGTGTTGATTTAACACTGGCAGATTTACTGTGTAGAGGTTAGAGAAATGGGACCAAAAGTTCACTGGTTCAATCCCCTAAACCAGCACCTGACATCCAACTTCCTTGCAAATGATGGGGCTGCCCACCACTCTGGGCAAGTGTGTGCTCACTAGTGTGCATTTTCTGCATGGGTGGGACAAAGGTGGAGGTGTGTAGCCCAACGTAAAAAAAAATGTTTAGTTAATTTATTTTGAGGTTCACCCAACTCAAACTTCTTAGTTTATTCAAAAGTTATCCTAACTCACTTAATAAGGTAAATAAAATACAACATATTTTATTCAATTTCCACACCAGCTAGGACTCTTCATCACACAATGACATCATTCCTCCTCTTGGGCTCCTAGTTTTGGGGATTGAACTCAGTCTTTGGATGAAATGCAGAACAAGCAGAGAACTGCTTCACTCATAATCTAATGAACAAGCCTACATTTATTTTAACATTATAGCAGCACATGTGGCAATGAGTAGTGCAGTAGCTGATCCACTCATACCAGCACAACACACACCAACACACCACCACCACATCAGTGTCACTGCAGTGATGAGAATGATCCACCATCCAAATAACACATGTAGTGGTCCCATTGGGGTCCTGACCAATAAGGAACAGGTGAAAGGAGGTTAATAAACTATACAGAGAAGCAGATGGACTACAGTCTGTAATTGTAGATCTATAAAATGCCCGTGTATGCTTAGTGGAGCTAAATGACAATGAGAGTAGATAACAGATACTGTATGTGTACTTAGTGATTGTATATTGAGTTTGGCCTTCTTGCTACAGTAAAATTAACTTTTCTGGCTTGGGTTTACACTAGGTTTTGAACATTGCTGTGAGGATTTGACTACGTTCAGCCACGAGAGCATTCATGAGATCAGTTACTGATGTTGTAAGATTAGCTCTGGCTCACAACCATGACTCCGGCTCATCCCAAAGGTGTTGGATGGAGCTTCATCACTTCAGAGACCACAGTTTCAAAGCTCCACAGTTCAGTTCTGGGGACATTACACCCCTCTAGCTGACACTTGGCATTAGGCATGATCTCAGGTTCGTGTGTTGACGCTCCAGAGCTTCCCATTCTATTGAAAATACTTTTCTATGGAGTTTCTTCAACCGTTTGAGTGGTAGAGTTGAACTCTTAAAATGAAATGTTCCTAGTTTTTCTCTAGTCCATTTATTTCTAGGACACATTGATAGAAAAGCTAAATATTTTGAAATGTTCTTTACAAAAGTGGTTCCAAGGAATCATCACCTTGAAAATCATTGTCTTCATATAGTCCTCTATGGCATGACTTTAAAGAGCATTTTGACATACTTTAAGAGTGTAATATAAACTGATTACTTTATTAGACACAGTAATATCAAATCAACTCAAAGCTACATGTACACAGAGTCAAGACAAACTGCTGAGGTTCACACTAAGCATCAGAATGGAGAGGAAAGATGATAACAGTGACTTGCTTGGTTGTTGGTGCTAGACAGGCAGGTCTGAGTGTTTCAGAATTTGCTGATAAATTGGTATGTTCATGCACAGTCATCTCTAGGGTCTAAAGAGAATGGTCTGAAAGTGAGAAAATATCCAGTGAGCAGCAGTTATCTAGGGGAAAATGCCTTGTTGATGCTGGAGGTTAGAGGAGAAAGGCCAGACTGGGCTGTACTGACTGAAAGGCAACAGCAACTCAAATAACTGTTTGTTACAACTGAGGTATGCAGAAGAACCTCTCAGCACAACACATCAAACCTTGAAACAGATGGATTACATCAGCAGAAGACCACACCAGGTGCCACTGCTGTCAGCTAAGAACAGGCAACTGAGGCTATAATACACAGACTCACTAAATTAGACAACAGAAGACTGGAAAACCATTGCCTGTTCTGATGAGCCTCGATTTCTTCTGTTACATTCAGATGGTAGAGTCAGAATTTGGCATAAACAGCATGAACGCATGGATCCATCCTGCCTTGTCTCAGTGGTTCAGGCTGCTGGTGGTGGTGTAATTGTATGGGGGACATTTTCTTAATACCACATGAGCTCCTGAGCATGTCCATACATTAATGACTAGTGTGCCCAGCTTCACCCACTTCCAGCAAAATAAATAAAAACATGTCACACAGTTCAAATCATCACAAACTACACAGTAAATCTGCCAGTGTTAAATCAACACTATTAGAGTTAAATTAACACTGAGAGTGTTACATTTTGACACCCTCAGTGTTAATTTAACTCTAATAGTGTTGATTTAACACTGGCAGATTTAGTGTGTAGTTTCTTGAACATGATGAGTTTACTCAAATAGCCTCCACAGTCACAATATCTCAATCCAATTGAATCCAATTTTGGGAAAATGTCTGACTTTCCAGCACCTTGTTGAAGCTGTGTCACAAAAAATATGATAGTTCTGAAGGCAAAAGGGAGTTCATAAATAAAGTGGCTAGTGAGTGTATATGTATCATTTGTAATATTTTATTTAAGATAAGAAGACTATAGATGTCATCTCAAGTTCCCCAAAACCCAAAACGCCTCTGAATATTAGATTTACCTCGACTTCATAAGGCACTGTTGAGGAAAATCTACTCAGAGACGAGTCAGTCAAGAGTCACACATAAGTCAGAGATAGGAGTATCAGATAGTGGCTCATGGATGGGTTGTCCTCCTCATAAACAGCCTCCTCTGGTCCTCGATGTGACAGCAGCAAGCCTGAGGCAACTAGCCCAGAGAGCAGATGATGGATAGGGGCTGCCAGGCTTGAATGTCTTCCGCCAAAGCGTTTCAGCAGACAGAGGTAATTGATCAGAAGACTGTGAGTAAAAACGACAACTTCCAGAGAGGTTGCCAGCCTCAGTGTCTAATAGGCCTCATTTCTTTTCACTTGAACTGCTTCATTTTTCTTCACTACCTCCACCTTTTACAGAGCAACACAAAGAAAACCACATTAGTGTTAGTAATTATTTTATATCAGTATTGTGTTATACTGTTTTGAGTCAGTGTAACTCAATATATAATTCATTTCCAATCATTTTCAAGCTAAAGTCAGGGAAAGATATGAAAAAAGTCATTGTGACCATACTGATGTAATAAAACAAGCTTTACTGCAAAAAATATATATAAGAAATCTGAAATAGTGTTGAGAAATGCTGAAACATCTAATGCCATTTTTATTCATTTGTTGCCAATAATTCTGAAAATGGTCCTATAAAGCCTAAAATGTCCAGTAAAATTTGTATGAAGTATAATTTTCTGATATATTATTTAATATTCAAATTTCTGCTGGGTATCATTATTTGCATTTACAGTTATAGCTTTTAGCAGATGCTCTTATTCAGAAGAACTTTAAAGAAAAAGTATCATTTGTTAATGCAAATAGGTTATAGTTCAAATACCCTTAAACACCGCCAGAGTCAAGAGCCAAAAGTCATCAGTACATAGGTCAGGATGATTCTATGACATTTACTTGACATTTACATGTTAACTGATCAAATATACATTTTGTGTGCTGTCTTACCAAGTTATTATTTTAGTATCTTCAAAGCTGACATATTATATGCATTTTCATGAGATAGAGCAGTTCTCTGAGCATTTTATTTAAATGTTTGTCACATTTTGTGGTCAAAGTACCTCACTGATTAAGCTCCATAGCACCATTCTCACTCTTTTAAAACAGCTCTATTCATAAAGGCTGGTTTGAGTATCTGGCAGTGATGAAAGTTTGATTTCAGAGGTGGCCGGACAGAACTGGCTTAAGTGTTTGTGTGGGGGGGGCTTGTTTGTAAATTAAAGTATTATTAATAAATATCAATACATTATTTAAAAATTATTAGTGATAGTATTTTATTAATAATTATTAGCTTCTGCTAATAATATACTAATAATGATTAATGGTTATTCATAATAAGAAGAAAATAAAATTAATATTAACATTAATATTTATCATCAATAAAATATTATTATATTGTTAAAAATTAATAAATTATTAAATTGAACATAAAAAAAAAAACCCAGACTCCTTCAGTTCACTGTGTTTTCTAGCAGTTCTTCTAGTTTTCTATTGTTACTGTTAAGTTCACTGTTCCCTTTGTGGTTTGACTGGTTGTAAAGCATGTAGCAAAATATTATCACCCAATTCTCTGTTTCACCTTGTTAGTCAACTTCATTACTCATTAACGCCAATTTTACACTTATTTTTGGAATGTATAGACAATAAAACTCATTTACACAGAATTATACCTCATTTTTGTGTAAAAAATAAACAGTTAATACAGATCAGTTTGACCCAAAGACCACAGAAGGGTTAACTAACATTTCAACATAATCAACTCATTCAAAGCTTCCAAACATAGACACAGTTCAAACGCCCAACTTGTTAACAATTTATATTGGCAGGTCAACACGGGCTCCTGGACAACTAACTTGCAAAACACTGGTTTACAACCAGATGGAGTGACAGTGAGGACGGCCAATCATACGTTAGCAAGAAACAGCAGAGCCAATCAATGAGCGTGTGTGCAGTCTAAAGGGAAATAGGCTTCAGCATTTTCTGTTTGGTCCTAATGCTAGACCTGTCTCCATTTAATATAGCATAACATCGTTTTTGGACAGTAAAAACTGCAGTGGATCAAAACTGTGCAGGGAACATGTGCCCCCTAACCCCACCTCAAATTACGTCCATGGTACCTGGTACTTAAATATTCACAAATTGAGAGTTAACATAGTACCAAATGATTTGCTATGTAAACTTTAGTGTTATTAATTAATTAGTATTAATTAGTCTCCAGTTTTAGTATTAGTCTCCAGTCACAATTTTGTTGAATCATTAGATCAAAGTTAGTTTAGGTTAGATAAATTGAATTCAAAGGACTAAGCTCAGAGTAAACTCAGTTAGTTACAGAGTTTTTGTCCTATAAGATTACAGTTATAGGGATAACAGGCTCTCTTAAAACAGTAACAAAATGATGTGCAATACTGAGCACACGCAGCATCCCAAGGTCAAATAGACAGGTGAGGACACTGATTTCATTAGAGCTGGTGTTTTGTTAGGTAGATGGGAGGGGTTATATTTACATAAAAAAACATGCAGGAGAAAAGGGGATTGACACACCACCATTCACATCCTAATCATTCATCCAGTTATCGCATTCAGACAGGATCGGATGGAGCTATGATGGCACCACAGCCACAATTAGAACGCATTAAGTATTCATTTGGAGAGACCAGAGACAAAAGACGAGCATGGCTCAATTCTCACATTTCACTCTATTTTGCAAATATTAAGGAATATCATGGTTTGCACTGGTGTGGTTTGGCTCCCTCCAGGCAGGGATGCATTTTATTTTAAAAACATGTTCAGTATAACCTATAGTGTTCCTTATGATCACCATACTCTCTTCGTTTGTTCTTCTCAGTGGTTGTTCATGGATGTGAAAATTTGGCAATAAAAGTACTACTACTACTACCAGTATGACTCATAATGCCACTACTACCACTACTACTGCTACTAACAACTACTAATACTAGTAATAATAGTGAGTGGCAGGAAACCTGGCATGGTGACTGTATGGCCACCATCTAATAATAATAATAATAATAATAATAATAATAATAATAATAATAATAATAATAATAATAAAGTTGCAATACATATAAAAAATAATTACAGTTAGTATTTAAAGACATGTAAAAATATGACAGCAGAGCTGAATTGTTTTATGTGCTCCTGTTTGGTGAAAAAAGTACTGTGCATTAGAGTGCATTAAGAGAATTATCCATTTAGAAATCACAATTTTGCTTTAAAGCTCATTTGATTCCTTTTGGATTTCCTCAGGAGCGCCTTCTAGCGTCTGACCAACAGGTTCTCAAGCGGCAGTTGTCCTCAGTATAGTGCTATAGAGCCGGTTATACTGCAGGGGGCGTGATGTGACCGTTGGTGAGTCAAAATCAGCGGCAGAAGAAAAAGCTCCAATAAGCTGTCTCCAATGTGAACCGCGGGAGTCTCCACAACAGCCAGAATAACAGAAAATACACAGTTACTGCGCAGATGCTAATACTGTAACGTTCACGTAGAGCTTATTACATTTTTAACTGAGAGTTGAGACTGAAAAAACGTAACACCAGCTTGGCTAAGCTGAATGAGTTAGTGTGATTAACGGTAGCTAAGCTAACTGAAGTTACTAAACAAGTTCAGAGCTTAGTAGTTAATAAGCCCAAAGAAGCTGCAAAAAACAGAAAAATTGCTTAATATTTGACTAGTTTGTTTCCACAACTAAGTAAGCATACGCTATACTATTCATTTAACTGGTTATTGAGCTTATTTGACATAGTGCCGCGATTTGAGATGTTTGTTTATAGTTGATTAGCTGTCGCTAGCTGGCTAATCTAACAGGAGGTTCATAAGACTTTTGTTGATTGTAGACACAACCCAGTCTTCTGTCAGCATGTGTTTGAAGTAAATTACTTTAGTGGAAAATGGCTTACCGAATGACAAAAGAGGAGTTGGATCAACAGTTTGAACAGTTTTTAAGAGAGGTGAGTGTAAGCTATCAGTATTTCTGGTCCTGCTGTTTCTTTTTAAAAATGGAGAAAAATATTTATTTTAACCCTCTGAACCCGAGCCTCTACTGTCTACTCTGTTTGTTTTTCTGATGTTTTCTAACAGAGCAACAAGCCTGATCACATTTTTATTTGTAACATTTTATTTATAATATTCCTTGAGCAGTGAATTTAATTCATACATGCTTTTACTTTGGATTCTGTAACTAATCAGACAGTTGTTCAATAATGTTGTGTCACTGAGACTGACGGGTTTAATGCTGACAAAAATAACCATCATACACTCTGATGTCCACATTTTTTGGTATTGGGCTATATCAATATGTTACTTAGATAATAGTTTGGAAATTACGTTTTATTAGATTGAATGGAAAATTTGTAGCATTGACCATCCCTAATTTTGTTAGATATAAACATTCTCTTCCTATGTCATTATTTTAGAAATTTAAGACACATTAAACCTTTTTGTCCTTGCAATGGGTGTAAATTGAAATATTAAAACAAGTTAATATAAAACATGTTAGTTTTCTTTTGGATCACAGGTTGACCATTTCGGCAGTAAAGAATAAAAACTTGATAAACCCTAAATATATTAACATAACACTTATGTAGAGTAATGGATGATAACTTACAGAATTAGTAGTTTACTATTATACAGACAACATGACGATGCAATATAATGCCTGTAGTGAATTTGTGTGGTGTGTCCTTTAGTTCCCAAATGTATGTATAAGACTGTGTCTTAATGTATTCACTGTAAATATGTAAGATTTGCACTTGTGCATCACTACTAAACCATAGCCATAACCATAGTCTTCCATTCACTGGTTCTGACAGTAGTTGTATCTTGTTCTCCTCTACATAGTCAATCTCTGATGACTCTGTTGAACTGGGAAACAGCTCTACACACCCAAGTGTCTTGGACCAATTGGGAAAGGTGCCACAGAAGCAAGTGAAGAAAAGCAATGTTTCTGTGCCTTGGTGGCAAGATGATGACAGTGAGGAGGCTCCAGGAAAAGGTAAGTGCAATAGTTTCTGTTACAGCTTCAGTGAAATGTGAGCAGGGATTCTGCAGTCTAATAATCTGAATTTCAGACTTCGTTCCTTAAAATATGAGTTAAGACTTTAAAATGTCTTACATTGATTTTATTGTGAAGTTAACTTTACATTTATGAAGTTGCATTAGCTCAAGTCCTTTTTTATTTTGGAGTTTTGTTACAGTTGATCACACTGTAACAAAAGTACAAAATTAAAACAAGCTGTTACAAGTAATTACTAATACAAAATGTGCAACCTTGTCAGAGTATTGTAGCACACTCGGCTATTGTGCATCAGTGTGGTACATGGGTGAACATGGTGTCTTTTCACCAAAAATCTTATAAAAGTTACTTTGTAGAAGTAGTATGTAAGTTTCTTTCATTTAATATGGGTAAGTGCAAGTTTAATGAGTTCTGGCTCAAGAACAGTGCATTTAGGGCATGGTTGAAGCCTGTTGAAAATTCAAATTTGAATTTTTTTAGTTCTTAAGTGTTAGTGTTTTAGTGCTTTTGTGTTAACACTAATATGCTTTTGGGAAGCAAAGCCCTGATTGTTATTGAAAACCTCAGAATGTTTTATATTAAGGGTCGATGTTCCAAACAAGGGTTTAGCCTGTTCCTGGACTGGACAGCATTCTGAATACAGATTCTTCATTAAAAGAAAATGTAGTCCAAGTCTGTCCCTTCAGTGATCAACAGGATTAGCCAGGTGGTGGCACTATAATGCTGAATTTTAATGTTTGGCCAGCAATTTAGACAATATACTTTTTCGAGCTCTTGGTATGTGACTGTACAAAAGTATTGTAAAATATTGCAATAGAAAAAATCGTGAATTTATTTTTATTTAGTTATATTTGCTGAGGAACAAATTACATGTTAAACAAGATTCAGGAATAATTGTAATTTTAATTAACATTTTACTGCAAGAAATGAATAGAAATATTCAAAGATCAGTCATCTTCTCAGTTTGAACTTTTTCACATTTAATAATAATAATAATAAATTGTATTTGTAATGCACTTTACATTTGAAACTAATGTCAACGTGCTAAACATTAAAAACATTATTAAACATCATTAAAAAGCACAAACTACTTTAAAAATTATAACTTTCAAAGGTTACAAAAGTTCTTCTAAAAAGAAAGGTTTTAAGTCTTTTTTTGAAGCTCTCCCTTGACTGTGGAGCCCTCAGATGGTCAGGGAGAGCGTTCTACAAGTGAGGAGCAGCAGCACAGAAGGCCCGATCCCCCATGGTACTAAGTTTCGTTCTGGGTGGGTGGAGGCAATTAGAGTTTGTAGAATGGAGGGATAGTGAAGAAGTTTGTGAGGTGAGGAGTTCTTTTAGATAGGTGGGGGCACTGCCGTAGATGCAGTGGTGGGTAAGGAGAGAAATCTTGTATTTGATTCTGAGAGAGATGGGAAGCCAGTGAAGAGAACAGAGGATTTGTGTGATATTTTCAAATTTACGCACTCTCATCAGGATCCTAGCAGCGCTATTTAGAGTAAATGTGTATAGTCAGAACAAGTGAATGCATGGGTAATGAGCAGGTGGTGTTGGAAAACTACAGTTATAAATATTTATGTAACTTTATTGAAAATGAAAAGAATTCTGTGCATATGAAAATATTTCTCTGTTAACTGCTCCTACTAGACCAAGCCATCAGTCAGGTGGTGGGCTTTATTTTCTCAACATGTTTGCTCTGAATGGGCATCTTTGCTGTTAACTTATGGAAGATTAGAATCTGTATCCA
This sequence comes from Crenuchus spilurus, assembly GCA_036984385.1. Lineage (NCBI taxonomy): Eukaryota > Metazoa > Chordata > Actinopteri > Characiformes > Crenuchidae > Crenuchus > Crenuchus spilurus. The sequence goes on from BRDA01002223.1 coordinate 15,571, forward strand.
CTAGTGGGCAACATTGGCCAAAACAACCACTACGAACATATGAATTCCTACCTAGATTGCTTTTACAGTAATTTCTGATTTAGTACAGCAGGGTCAAAAATTTGTAGCAGTTGAGAAAACATCAGAAACAACTGGGAAAAAAAATGACTGTCATTGTTTGTTCAGTGTGCCTTTGAAATTATTACAATCTGATATACTGGCTCAATTTTTTATGCTGGTATTGCAACTTACACAGTTCCAAATGAAAGCAAGATTTACTGCAGACATTTGGCATTCACACGTGTAGTTGACATTAATTACAGTGGCACTTGAAAATTTTGTGGACCTTTAGAATTTTTTTATACTTCTGCATAAATCTCAATGAAAACATCTGATTTTCATAGAACTGCTGAACATAGTTAAAATAACATAGATATCTAAATAAATCTACAGTACTTTTCAACATGATGTTAATGATGTTACATTAAAATCGCACCTGCTTTTAATTAATGAATCCTAACAGCATCCACCCCAAATGCTATGGTATTTATACTGTTGAAGACTGTGAATCTCTGCTGCTTGAGAATGATTGTCGTGTTTTATAATTCACATTTGACACATCACAATAAAGGATTAAAACAAAAGCTATTGGATTGAACCATTTAAACCTAAATGGGCTTACAGAATTTTTGGGTAAATTCTTGTTCTTAAAATAGGTATGGGTAAAAGGCACAAAATTATCATACTGATTGGAACCTATTCTGTAAACATTATCGTGGTTACTATTCTAAAATCTTAGACTGTAGCGACCATAGGCAGCTTAATCTGCTTGTGTTACACATTTAAATCCAGTGTAGTCCCTGACACAGATGGCTGACAAATAAAAGGAAAAAACTGATTACAGAAGTGGATAAAAATAAATGCAGTTGCTTCCAGACGAGGGTACTGCCATGGTTTGTAATATAAGCCCTGAGGAATCCAAGCTGACCTCAATTCAGGACCAAAATAGTTATATAAAAAGTTATGAATGAATTTAAAATGAGCTTCATTATTAGGACTAACAACTGCATCAGGAGGGTTCTTATAATAGAGTTGCAGGCAGTGATTGACCGATATGGGTTTTTCAATAGAGTGCAGGGTAGCCGATGTCCGTGCCGATATAATGTTGTACCTTTTTTGGCATCTGAAAAGATTCAAATATAGCAAAGTTTTTATGTTTATCAGTCATATCTTCATCTGCGTGTATAATGGTGAAATGAGTACTCGGGGGAGCTCTAAATTGTTCTACAGCTGCCACACTGATAAGGCTGCCTGCACATGTGCTTTTAAATTGGCCATTTTTTGTTTATCAGCCTCATGAGTGTAGGCCAATTATCCAAAATGGCAATAATCTGCCAGATTTATCTCTATTTGCGGGTTATAAACTCATCATGACAGAGAAATGGGCATTTGGGTTTTTTGTGGTACAATGTCCATAGACGTTTGACTGCAGAGATGTAAAAAAGAGACATGGTCAGACGAGACATCCTTCACCATATTCTCACTTAGCCTTTTCTAAATTCAAAGCTCACAATGTTTGGGCTATTTAAAGAAATAATATATAGTTGCATATTTGCAGTACTTTTTATTAGCTAATGAAGCAGCATAGCATTAATTACTGTTTAAACATAGAGGAAATTCACTATGGATTATATTATTTAAATATAAAATTGCAACACAGATCTGTCAACGTGAAAATAAAAAAAATTGCTAAATACCATTTGCATGTTTTGGGCAAAAATCTATTGATGGATTTGAATCCTGCATCTATAATTTTTGTTGCACCTGTTGCTGTCCCTTTGAACATCAGAGTCAAAGAATGTTGCTGAATATCACATGGTTTCCACACATTCAGTCTACATTTCCTAATAGTTTAATGCCTGTGGATAAGCATTGAGTAATATGAGAGAAGACTGCAAGGGTTAGATGAACATTGTGATGAATCATTTTCCTGTGCACAATTAACTCAAATACAAATATAATTTAATTCAGAAGTAAAAGACACTTGTCTTTAGTTGGGGTACATTCCCTCCTTTTTTCTGGCTTGAGTAAATTTGAACAGAATTAACACTTGCAGTTTCATTGTTTTATAATAAAGAACCTTAATCAGTAAGTTTACATGGGCAAACATGTATAACATACTGTGTATTTATGTGTGTTTTTGTTTCCTTTTGCCCACAACAAACAGAAAAATGTTTCAAGTGGACTGAATAGACCACCACAATTACTGTATGCTTTTATATAAGCTTAAAATAAGAGGCAGTATTCTTTTCTAAAATGTATATAATTATGAACACACATATAAAGAACAAACTGTCGTGCAGTTCCTCAATGCCTCTTTTTGTAACAGAACATGGCTTAGTCTCTCAAACTATATTTGCTATTCAGCAAAGCTGCTTTTTTTGTAACTGGCTGTATGCTCAAGTAACACAGATCACATACTCTCATTACAGACAAAACAAAGGTATACACTGAATCACATATGATGCATAAGTGTTATCAAACAATTTACAACAGTATACTGTCACAGTCAGACTACCCTTGAATAGAGAATATTGAATCTCTGCCTTAAACATTACTGGATGCTACAATGAATGCTGTTCATTAATATAATATAAAGAAAACTGCCATTTCTACTGTGGGCTGTGTAGGTTACAAAACAATTGCTACTTATTTCAAATTATTTGCTTATTTTAAATTGACTGATTTACATATTCCCATGTGAAAGCAATGATATTTACTTTACAAAAACACGAAGGCAAGAAATGTTTCACTTATGTTGTTAAGTTAAAGAATGTTGTATATCTTCATGTTGAGTATTTAATAAGTGCATCTATTATTTGTCCTATCTGAGTTGTCTGGAATAACTGAGTATATGCCAATCAGTGACACTTAGTCATTGGTACTTGAAAGTTTGAGAACCATTTACAATTTTCTGCATAAATATGACCATCAGGTTTTCACACAAAAGTGGATAAAGATAATCCAGTTCAACAAATAAGACAAAATATTACATTTGGTCATTCATTTATTGAGGAAAATTATCTAATATTTCTGTGAGTGGAAAAAATATGTGAACCTCTAGGATTAGCACTAAATTTCAAGGCAAAATTAAAGTGAGGTGTTTTCAATCAACATGATGACAGTCAATGCCCTGTTGTATTTAAAGAACAAGGATTTTTCAAGGTCTGATCTTGATGGGGTGTATCATTGCACAAAAAGAAAACGAGTTGCTGACCACCAATACACAGGCAGAATGTGTACAAATGAAGGAAACTGAAGACTGTTGTTATGCTCCCCAGGTATGGTTGAAAAACAAAGATCACTCAAAAAGCAGGGTATGTAACGTTGAGCTCATGAAGGATCCAAGGAGTACTTCTCCTTCTCATCTGCAGTTTGCATGGACAAGCCAGAGGGTTACTGAAAAATGTTTTACAGATGAATGAGACCAAAATATAGCTTTTTGGTTTAAATGAGAAGGGTTATGTCTGGGGAAAAGAAAACACTGCATTCCATCATATGCATCTTATTACATCTGCGAAACAAGGGAGTATATGTGCGTGATGTCTGCCTAGTGCATTGTTTTAATTTGGAGCATAAATCTGGGCCAGGATGGTTTGTCATCATTGGTGGAACAATGAATTCTGAATTATACTTGTGAATTCTAAAATAAAATGTCATTCTTCTAAAGGAAGGATCAAGAATACAAATGTTTTGGAATGCCCAAGTCAAAGTCATGTTCTTAATCCAATCAAAATGTTGTGTAAGAACCTTTAGTGAGCAGTTCATGAGATTGAAGCTGAAGCTGTTCACAAAGGAATGGGCTAAAATTCCTCAAAATCAGTGTGCAGGACTGATCAACAGTTAGCAGAAACACTTTGTTGCTGTTATTGTTGCCACAGTTATTACTGTACAGGTTACTTTAATAAATTGCAGGTACCGAAATACTTTTGCCACTTTCAGATATGTAACGCTGTATCATTTTCTTCAATTAATACATTTCCCAATAAAATTGTATTGTCTCATTTGTTTAATCAGGTTATTTTTTTAACAGTTGTGTTCACATTTGATTCACTGGCGCATTGTCAAGTTGTAGTCCCAACAATGTTACAACCAAAACTAAGTCTGATTAACAGTGTATTATTAGCCATTTTTAGTGATGAAACTGGATAGTCAATGTAACAACAAAGCCTACATCAAGTCCATTCTTCCAACCTACGGTCCCCTGTCCCATCACAAATAAGGGTACCTGTCTAATGTGTCAGTTTGTGGTGCACTAATGACAAACAGATATTCAAGCTAATGCTATGGTTATTTTATGCTTTCCACTCTGAAGCAACCATTACTATTTAGAAGCTGCATTCAGTGAATTTAAGTTTGTAACCGCCTGATAACTTTCAAACAATAGGGATATGCCAAAAAGCAACAAATGTAAATAATCATATCATGTGCAAGTATTGTTGAATGTTTAAGACCATTCTGTTCTTATTTTTAATTAAGTTTTTATAAGCCTTTTCATACTTTGTGCTAAAAGAAAACTTGAAATACAGTTTCAATATACACTTCAGTTAACTAGCCCACTATAAATAACAATAATGAGACAAACCAGCATTTAAAATGAAAAATCTTACCTATTTCACTAACATTTGTTGAATAAAATGCTGTTTTAAAAATGTACCAGACTATTTAACTATTAAATAGTCTATTATAACTATTTTACTGAATCATATATAATGCTGCTTCTAGATATTAGCCATACTATTTGTCATAAAACGCAAAAAAAGAAAATTAATGCTTGCCTGATTTAAGCAAAAATTATCCATTACAATTACTTTTGTCACTTACAAAAGAATGGATAGGATCTGCTGCTAATGACTTTGTGCCAGATACTGCTGGACATCTTCAGAGGTCTTGTAGACTCTATTCCTCAACAGGTCACAGTGTTTTTTGTTGGCACAAGACGGACTTACCAAACATTAGGCAGGTTTTAATGTTATAGCTGACCAGAATATTGTCAGAGTCTGTGATCAAGCGAGTGATGGAGAAAAATAGACCAAGCGAGTGTTTGTCCCTGTACCTGTTGCGTAATCATCAGAGGACATTATGTTTCACCTGGGTTCTTCCAAGAATCATTATACTTCCATCATGCCTTTTACTTCTGCAGAGTTCTTTCCTGCTGTTCTGTTGCCTTTCCTCACTTCAACACTTGCCATCTTAGTGATATTCCATAATATATTTTTGTATACAGAGTGTGGACTAATTAATGAACTAATTGAACGAATGAACTAATCTTCTTTTTCTTTATGTAATACACTTTAAAAAATTATTCATTTTTAATCATTCTACTGTTCTCTGGCGCAGATAAAGCTGCTAAATGTAGATTTATCAAGGATAAAATCAGCCAAGCTGTGGACATTCAGGAGGACAGTGGGCAGACAGAGCATCCTTCTGGTACAGCTCAGTGGTTATTAACCTTAGATGCATTTAGTAGGCATCTCCATAAGTACCCCCTTCCTGTGTAATTAGATTGCAGCTCTGCTTTCCTTGCTTCTCACATGTTTGCTTTTAATTTTTCCGTTCCTTAATATCTCCCATTATTCTTTCTAAATTAATTTGTGTGCTTAGCTTCTTAACTTCCTTGCCAACCTTTTATACTCATGCTTGTCACCACAACAACATTTTATCTTCTAACCTGTTTCTGTTGCTTTTGCTCTTGTGTTCCTCACTTTCCTTTCTCTGTAGTTCCCATTAAACCCATTCCTAAGCCTCGCAGCAAGGCCCTGGACAGAGCCAGCCATCTGGGCAAGATCCATCTGCATAATCAGGAGGCTTCTGACAACACAGATAGACAGAGGGTTTCTGAACATATTGCAGCCAAACCAAAGAATCAGTCATCTAAAGACCATAGATATTCAAAAGAACAGAGGGACTCTGAAAACTGCTTACTAACCGGATCAAGCAGTCCATTTATGCTTGAAAAGTCCCACAATGCACCAAGACATACAAGCATCATTGTAGCGGAGTCTGAAAATGCTCCCACAGAAAGCAGTTGCAGTGATTCATCAGACAGCGAAGATGGTAAAGTCTGAGATGGCCATCCCTCAGTGTTGCATGGTAGAAAATGTGTTTTTATTCCAACATGGATTATCCTTTTTTGTTTTAGATTAGGTTTATGTATAGAACTATGGCAATATTATGTCAAATCCAGTTTAGTGGTTTGGGGTATTCAGGAAGCTTTTACAATTATAAACCAAAATTATTGCCATGATAAATGGTTATGTAATGTTACATAATATCTGTTTTGAGATTACCCAGCAGACATGATTGTTGTGACAGTATACTGACAACATTATGCACTTGCAGTGTTTTTATATAACATTGTGAGTTTGCACACAACAAAAGGGTATAGTTATTCATAGCATGATGTTCATATAATACAGAATATCTCGGGTTTGATTTATTCCCATTCATGCCTTGATAGCCTTGATGGTCCAAATTGAATGTCACAGCTGAATGATCTCTCATAAGTTAACAAACATTGTCTTTCTTCAAAAAAGAGAACCCTTTCATGGTCACATGAAAAAATTATTGATTGACCATTTATATTCATTCTTAATGCTGCAGAACATTTTCCATTAGAAGATTATTGGTGCAGCTTTTAGGACCATTCCTTGGTGGTGTTCAGTATAGTCTAAATATGTTTGTTCCACTCTATGAATAAGCTGTGAATCATTACTAAAAGGTGCAAAGCATCTAATTCATACACTGATTCATAACACTTTTCATGTCAGCTTTGGGTATGTGTTTACACAGTACTTTTTATGTTCCTGGTAGGACTAATGGCATCTGGGAAGACCTTCCGCAAATCTTTAAGGAAGTCTCAGCCCATCCTCGAGGTTGATGAAGATCAAATGAAGGAGCGCTGCTTTGAGGATGAGTATAGAGGGGATGCTGTCATCTTCAGCAGAGATAGTCTAGAGCCAGAAGGTTGGTCTTGTATCCATAGTCATAGTTAGCAGTTCCTGCTGAAATTCATGTGATTAATCTAATGTTAATTGGCAGGTTCAGTAGGTATAGTTGAGCAATTTTATATTTGTTGATTCATCATATGCAAAAACAAGTTTGTTTTTTAAATTATTATTTGGATGGTACATTGTCATAGCTAAAACATACAGACATGCTAAATACAAACCGGATTCCAAAAAAGTTGGGACACTAAACAAATTGTGAATAAAAACTGAATGCAATGATGTGGAGATGCCAACATCTAATATT